>PVJX010003078.1:0-114947 GCA_004027295.1 Dolichotis patagonum
CCAAACAGCCCAGGCCACTCTACGGGTCCGAGAGTTTCAGGTCCCAAAGAGACAGGCCAAGATGCTGCTTTCTGGGAGACTTCCTGGGGGTGAAGGGTGGGGCTACGGGCCAAACAGACCTGGCCCAGATGCCAATCTCCAGGCAGTTCCCTGGGGATGAAGGGCAGGCCTACCTGCTTTTATAAGTTCTACCCTTTCAAGATCACTATCTGCAATCCTGTCCTCAAGGTCCGAGATTCTATCTTCAATTTCATTTAAACAGATTTGCAGGCTTTCAATACAATTTTTTGCTTCTTGCATATCTCTTTCAATTTGTTTCCTAGATTCTGCTTGTTTTCTGCATTGTTCATTCAAAATTTTAATCAATTTCTCATGCTTCTGTTGTTTTTTATCTATTTTTTCTCTACCTATGTTGAGCACTCATTTACTAAGGTTGTTACTTTTGTCTTTACATAAGACATTATTTCTAGTTTGACTTCTTCCATAGCCTCGTGGATTTGTTTCTTTACTTTATTTGCTATCTTTTCAGAGACTTCTGGTATAGGACTTTTAAAGTCCTCTATTTCATTATTGCCTGCACTTGCCCCTGATGGACTAGATGTTCAGGATTGTATTTTGCCTTTTAGTTTAGTCATTTACATCTTTTGGATTAATTTCTGGTCTTTCTATTCCAACAGTCACAACTTTCTGTAGTGTGTGTTTCAGGATTCTACTGTGTGGTTGATGTTTGTCAAATTGCTGGGTACCACAGTGAAGAGGAGATCCAGTCTCTTGAATTCCTCCTACTGTGCTTGTTGGGTGGGTCCTATATTCTTTCTGGGCTAACTCACTCAGAAGTACTGATGTAGGGCAACTGTTAGTTCCTGTTGTTGTTATATCTTCAGGTTTTTGCAGGTCACCAGGTCTCCCTGGCTATAGTGTTTGTGTCCACTGAGGCCCTACTGTGTCACTGGGAGTCTCATAAGTTCTTTTAATTTCTTCTAAGTTGGGGAGGGGGCAATATTGGTGCACTTCTCAACCTGTCTGATGTTTTCTGAGTGGGGGGGAGAGGGTTACCCACTCTCTTGCCAGGTTAACCAAGGTCTTACACTTGGAGGGAGTTTCACTTCCACTCCTATTTACCCACTGCAGACCTTTATTTTATGAGGCAAACTCATCACCCTGACTGAAGCTTGATGAGGCCTTCTCTTTGGGTGACAGGCTCCTGAGCCTCTCATCGAGCCAGCATGGTAGTTCACTGTAGTCCAATGTTCCCAGTGGAAGGGTGGGTCCAGCAGATGCAGTCTCAGGCAGCTCGGGCCTGTGGCCCAGCTTCCTAGGTGTTCCTGGAGGAGGGGCAGGCCCAGCAGTAGCAATTGCAGGCACCTCACGCCCTCTGCCACTGGTCTCCAGGATGTTCCTTGTCAGCAAAGGGCAGGCCCAGCAGTCCCAGGCAGCTCAGGCCCTCAGCCACCCATCCCCTTGATGTTCCTTGCCAGTGAAGGGCAGGCCTAGCAGTCCCCAGCAGCCCTGGAGAGCAGCAGGTCCCTGTGATGGTCCCTGCAGGTGAAGAGCCGGACTAGCAGTCCCCAGAAGCCTTGGAGATCCACTGGTCCCTGCAATGTTCCCTGCAGGTGAAGGGCCTACATCTCTATTAACAATGTGTAAGTGTTCCCATTTTTCTATGTCCTTACCAACACTTGTTACTTTTTAGTTGTTTGATAGTAGAAGTAAGAGATCTCATTGTGGTTTTGACTTAAAATTATCTGATGATTCATGATTTTTCAACCTCTTTTCACATACTTATTGCATATCTTCTTTTGAAAAATCTCTACTCAGGCCCTTTGCCTGTTTGTAATCATATAATTTTTTCACTATTGAGTCATGATTTCACAGGTATTTTAGATATTAACCCTTTGCCAGAATTATCATTTGCAAATATTTTTCTCATTACTTTTATTATATTTTATATTTTATTATATTTTCTCATTCCTTTTATTATATGGAAACTTTTAGTTTTATGTAGCTTCACCTGTTTATTTTTTTCTTTTACTCTTTTAATGTCATATAAAAAATTGGCAAAACTAATGTGAATATTTCCTCATCTGTTTTATTTCAGGAATTTTATGGTATCTCATTTTGTATTTCAGTCTTTAATCCATTTTGAGTTGATCTTTATGTGTGGTTTAAAACAAAGACCCAATTTCATTTTGTTTTCTTTATAGATATCCAGTTTTTCCAGAAGTACTATGCTTATTGAAAGAATTAACATTTCTCTAGTGTGTATTCTTGGTTCTTTTGTATACCACTGGTTGACTATATATTCACAGATTTATATCTAGGTTTTCTGCTGTCCTGTGCTGTGTAGGAGCCTATTTTTATGCCAGTCCCATATTATTTTGATTTCTATAGCTTTGTAATGTAATTTGAAATCAGGACCTGTATTACTTCCAGCTTCAGGCTTTGGCCATTTGGAGGGTTTTTTGGTGGTCTCATATGAATTTTAGAATTATATTTTGTTGTCTGAGAAAAGGCAACTGGGATTTTGATAGGAATTATGTTGACCATGTATATCACTTGTGGTTTCCATTTATTCATATCATTTTCAATTTCTTTAATTGATGCCCTCTAATTTTTCATGTACAAATTTCTTCCCCAGTTAGCTAAATTTTTCTTAAATATTTTGTTCACTTTATGTTATTGTAAGTGGTATTGTTTTCTTAATTTTCTTAATAAATATTTGCTGGTGTATAGAAATGCAGCTCATTTTTAATAATAGATTTTGTAACCTAAAAATTTACTGAATTTTTTATTGCAACAATTTTTAGTGGATTTTTAAGCTTTTCTGTATATAAGATCATGTAATCAGAGATACAGTCTTATTTATTTCCTTCCAGTTATTTCCTTCTCTATCTTACCTAAAAGCTCTGCTTGGGACTTCAAGTATCCTGTTGAATAGAATTAGTGACAGTGGACACCCCTCTTTTTGTCCTAATCTTGGAGGACAAGGTTTTTGACTTTACTCTTCATGTATGTTAGTGTGGACTTCTCACATCTGGTCTTTGTTGTGCTGAGGTACCTTCCTTCTATACTTAATCTGTAGAGTTTCTTTTTAGATCATGAAAACATGTTGAATCTTGTCAAATGCTTTTTGGACAACTGTTGAGGATGATCATAGGTTTTTATCCTTGATTCTGTTAATGTGGTGAATCACATTAATTGATTAATGTATTTTGAGTGCTCTGTGCATGCCAGAGATTGCGGTCAATTTTTGTATACACTTTTAATGTGATATTGAATTTGGTTTGCTATTATTTTGTTGAGGTTATTTGCATCTATTTTCATCAGGAGTATTGTGGTTTTCTTGTAGTGTCCTTGTCTAGCTTTGATATTAATATAATGCTAACCTCATAAGATAGTTTGGAAACAGAATATGCCCTTTTCTTCAAATTTTTGAAAGAGTTTGAGAAAGATTGCTATTAGTTTCCTTTAAATGGTTGGTATGGCTTGGAAGTGACCCTATCATTTCTCAGCTTTTCTTTGGCAAAAGTCTTTTTTTTTTAATTTTTTATTAATTTGAAGGTAGTAAAATACAACAGAACAGGATGGAATAAAGCCAATTGAGACAGTGTAGTGAAACTGGTACAAAATTTCACAATAGGTTACCGGGGTAACAAGTACCTTAGTATATCTCATTATCTTCACAACAGTTGTTCTTTCAATGAGGTATAGCAAAAATCAAAGGAAATACAGAATATTATAGAACTTATCAAAACAGAACATTAAATAGTCCAATACCATTAATCAGGACAAAGCAAAAGAGTGATAAAAATATTTGCCTTCAAAGAGATGGTAGAAGGAAATCCCCCTTATTTGCTATATTACATATGGTCAACCTCCCAAGAGATGCTCAGATCTCTGGCTCACACTTGCCAGTGGGGGGGGGTACAATGTTTGCTTCTCAGCCCACATGCCGGTAGACTCACAGCTGCTTACCAGGGCAGTGAGCTGGTTGCTTGGTTTCCCAGCACCCTAAATTCCAACATGGTGTGGATCTCAGGAGATGCTGCTTGTTGTCACCCTGGGGTGGCCGCAACTTGCCAGACCACAGCCACTTACCAACACAGCAGGCTGGTTGCTTGGTTTCCAAGCACCCTAAATTCCAACATGGCACAGATCTCAGGAGACACTGCTGGTTCTTGCCCTGGGGTGGCCATGGCTTGCCAGACCACAGTCACTTACCAGGGCGGCAGGCTGGTTGCTCAGTTTCCCAGCACCCTAAGTTCCAACATAGCAAAAGTCTTTTTATTAGTGATTCTATCCTTTTCCTCTTGATTGATTCAATTTCTTTGCCTGTTGTCTATGTCTTCATGAGTATATGTTTGTAGGTTATGTGTTTCTAAGAATTTATCCAATTTTTCTAGGTTTTCCAATTTGCTGGTATGTAATTATTCACAGTAGTCTTCATGATTCATAGTATTTCTATAATATCAGTTGTAATACCTTTTCTCTGATTTTTGAGTCTTTTCTGTTTTTCTACTCTAGTTGAAAATTTGTCAATTTTGTTTATCTTTGTTTAATCTATTTTTAGCTTTATTGATTTTTTTCTGCTGCTTTCCCAGTCTTTATTTCATTTATTCTCACTCTGATTGTGTGATTTCCTCTTGTTGTTCTTGCTAAAACTTTGGGCTTCATAAGTTCTTATTTTCCTAGTTTTATATGATATAATGTTGAACTGAGATATTTCTCTCTTTTTTTCCACAGAAGTGCTATAAAATTTTCTCTTGCCACTATTGCTATTGCAACTTTGCTATTTCAAAAATTTTGATTTCTTGTATTTTGATTGTTGTTGATCTTAAGGTATTTTTTATTTTCCCACTTGGCTCCAGACCAAGTTGTTGAACTTCCACATGTATGTGAACTTTTCAGTTTCTGTCCTGTTGATGATTTCTAGTTTCATACCAGTGCAGTTGGGAAAGGTACTTGATGTGATCTCAGGTTCCCTAAATTTATTCAAACTTGTTTTGTGACCTAATGTGTAATTTATCCTGGGTACTATCCCACATGCACTTGAAGAAAATGTGTATTCTGCAACCATTGAATGGAGAGTCTGAACATGTCTGCTGGGTTCATTTGATTTATGCATAGTTTAAGCCTGCTGTTTTCTTACTAACTTTCTGTCAGGATGATCTACCCACTGTCAAAAGCAGGTATTGAGGTCTTCTACTATTATTACATTGCTATTTCTCTCATCACTTCTCTTAGCATTTGTTTGACACATTTGGATGTTCTGATTTTGGGTATATTTGTATTTAGAATTGTTAAATCCTCTTGACTAGTTAACCCTGTTACCACTATATACAATCTTTGGGGAATTGTTGACATTTTATCTCATATGTATTGTCTTTTTGAACTCCATTTGCCTGAAATGTTTTTCCTGTTCTGTTGCTTTCAGTCTATGTATGTCTGTAGTAGATAGCGTATGATTTAGTCTTTTTCTTAAAAAAAAAAGTCTATTCATCCACTCTATGTTTTAATTGGAAAATTTAACCCACTTACATTGTAATCTGTTATCTTTAAAATCTTTTTTCTTCCTGTATTTCTGTCTTCCTTTGTGATCTGATGATTTTCTGTGTTTATATACTCTTGATTTCTTTCTCATCACTTTTGTATCCGCTATGAGCTTTTACTTTGTAGTTACATTAATGTTTACATAAAACACATACATATAGTTAAAACAGTTCATTTTAAGCTTTGCTTGCATACAAAAACGTGTACTTTTACTCCATCTCCTGTTTTATGCTCATGACACCACCACTTACCTTTTTGCACTGTATATTAACAAATTATTGTAGCCATAATTATTTTAATTTTTGTCTTTTATTGTAGCCATAATTATTTTAATTTTCATCTGTTATAACTCTGACTTTTTTTGAGACATAGCTTCACTAGGTAGTTCAAGCTGGCCTTGAACTCACTGTGTAGCCCAGGCTGGCCTCAAAATGGCACCAGTCCTCCTCCGTCAGCCTCTCAAATGCTGGGATAGAGGTACGTGCCTCCATGCCACTAATTTTGTAATGAACATTTTAGCAACCAGCATAAAAGTATTTTTGGCACCCGGCTTTCTTTTCCCAATGTTTATTCAGCTTTATGTCATAAATGTTGGCAACTTATCTAAATAGAAGAGAAGATTCACCAGGGAGTTCATATGGTTATCAGGCAAAGCTTAATGTTTTTGCACCAGAGATATTACCTTAAGAAACATGCCAAGTCCCAGACTCAGTTTTGTATGTTCTCAAATTTTGTCAATAAATTATATATATATATATATATATATATATATATATATATATATATATAGTGATACTGTGTAATCTTAGCTCTGTGCCTCAGTATACTGAAATATACAATGGAAATGATAGTACCTATAAATATTTAAAATGCAATATGATGGATAATCATGGTTAAAATAGTATCAAGCAAACTAGAGAGGTGAGAGAATGATCAGAATAGAATAGTACGTTTGATGAAAAACTTATCTGACAACAGTATTTGTAATCTATTCTATGTAGAGTGTAGGAATTCTCAAAGCTTTCCTGTGCTTTATAACTTTATTAGTGTAGAAATTATTACCTACTGTATATAAAAAGGAGCTCAGGCTCAGATGGATTGTCTGTCTTGGTGCTGATGTAACAGTGAGCAAATAACAGAGATAGAGAACCTGATTTTGCCTCCTAATCTATTTCCATTCCTTTTTTATTCAGCTTTCAGTTACATATTTAGATAAACATTCTACTTAGGTAATATAAATCTTCTTCTTTACCTAAATTAGGAGAAGTTATGCTTTACTATCCCTTCTCTGTGTTTTGGACTCTACTTCCCTCATTGTCTCTGGATCCCTCTGCAGACCCAGCTCAATCCCCTATATATGAGCTGATTTAATAAGTGAGTAGGGATTGGCTTTCTCACTATACTGCTGCTTGGAAGAAGGTGGTCTTTGTCGTTCAAATTCCTGTCAGTCTCAGATATCAGAGACTTCTCATTCAATGTGCTTTTTGTAGAAACTAGAAATGCTGCAAAGTTTAACTTTACCCTGGGAGTTTGCTGATTGCATTGGTGCATGCCTACAATCCTCGTACTCCGAGAGACCAAGACAGGAGGATTGTGAGTTCAAGTTCTACCTGAACAACTTAGCATGTTCCTGTCTCAAAATAAAAAACTTAAAAAGGGGTAAGGGATATAGTTCAGTGGTAGCATGCCTCAGCTTCAAATTCCAGTACTGCCAAAGGAATAAAAAGAAAAGAAGAAAGAAAAAAGTTATTATTCAGACTTCTCATGAGTCTCATCCTTTGGAGGTCAAATCATTCAGATATATGTTTATACATAACTATGTGGATCAATGCTAACATTATTTTGGGGTTATCATTTTATTTTGCTGGTTTAACAACATAAGGCATATGTACATGCTATATTATTCAGATTTACTTTCGATATTTTTACTAGAAGTTAGCATTCATGTTACCCAGAATGGAACCTTTTTATATATGAAAATTCTCATTCCATTAAAACTATGAAGAAATATGAATTACTACCAATAAAAATACAGCAATAATAATTATGAAGGTTATTTATTTCAGTGCAAAACAATTAAGAAGTTTTTAAATAACTAAATAAATAACTAAATAATGACTAAATAAATAAGTTTTTAAATAACTAAATAAATTAGCTACAAATTCATAGCTAAACAAAAATTAAAAGAAGTTATAGCAACTTATATAGTTGTTATATAGTTATAACAACTTCAGTTCATTACCCTTTCTCATCAAATTTGAAGTAAAATAAATATTGTGACATATTTTTAATATTTATACTATTATTGTACATTAAACAAAATAAACTTTAAGATTATTTTTAAATTTTAGTTATGTAATTCTACATAAACTATAATTCTTCCAAGAAAATTTTATTTAGGGAATTTTCTTATCTTTGAAAGTATGAATTCAGAATGTCAACTTTGTGATCTCTAAATTTCACCAGAAGGGAAAATTCCAAAGTGACATATAAAAACCAGCTATAATAAAGAGTAGTATAATAGAAGAGAATAATAGAGAAAAATTAGAGGCCCTCAAATTTAATGAAAGGGAAATAAAGTGCTTAACAAGAAAGAACAACTGAAATAGCAGAAAGGAGAAAAGAAAGAAGAGAAAGAATTATATGTGTCTGTGTGTGTAGACAAGATAGATAACTATACTACTGATCTCTGTTAGTTCATCAAAAAGCACAGTTTGTATTTTCATTGCTTGATTAATCATTTTTTATGCCTAAATCTTGTAATCTGAGCAATGATTAACAATACGCAATATATTAGCTAATGTTAATCTCCTGTTGTTTGAAATTCTGTATCATTTTTATCCTTTTATTGTTTTGTTTCTAAAGTTAAAAAAAAGAATCTAAAAAAATTAGAGGCCCCTGAATTTTCTTCTTCTGGTAACAATTTTAATCTGATTTAATCTTATTAATGTGCTGCGTAAAAGCAGCAAAGCAAACAGAATGTTTGAAATTTTTCTCTTGAAAGTTCACTGATGAAATAACAATAATAATAATAATAAAGTTTAGGTATATTATAATAATATAAGCAATATGTTTTATAAATATCATTTTTGTATAAATGTAAAATAAATTTAATATACCAGAACATGTTTCTCTGATGGCTGTTTCCAGCTTTGGCTTGACTTCAGCTGAATACTGATTAACTTGGTCATTGGGTGTTTGAACACAGCGTATATGTAATGGGCTTCAGCACACGCTGCTGTATAACCAGGGCACCCACGCTGTGCCTTGGGAGTGAGATGTGCATCATCAAGGATTATCTCTAGAGTTAGG
Source organism: Dolichotis patagonum (assembly GCA_004027295.1). Classification (NCBI taxonomy): domain Eukaryota; kingdom Metazoa; phylum Chordata; class Mammalia; order Rodentia; family Caviidae; genus Dolichotis; species Dolichotis patagonum. The sequence continues at coordinate 8,863 of PVJX010003078.1, forward strand.
TGTGGAGGGAAACGGTCATGATCCTAGCATTTGGGTGAGTGAGGCAGGAAGATCACTGTGAATTTGAGGGCAGCCTAGGCAACACAGTGAGTGCAAGGCCAGCGTGAACGATACAGTACGACCTGAAAAACAAAACTAAACATCAAAAACGAAACAAGTATCCTCAGCATGCAAGCTGGTCATGGTGATTAGCGCCACTGTGGTATTTTTCTGTCAACTGAGGCAAATATCTGTCAAGGATGCCACATAAACTGAAAATAAAATAAACAAAAAATGATTCTTAAAACATCTAATAGAAGTCAGGCATTATAAGAAATTCAATTTGCCGAATCCAGAAAGAAAAGCTGTTTGAAGATTGTTACCAAAACCAGAGGTAGATGAGAAAACAGTAAATCCTATTTATAGGAGTTCTTTTCAGGAACCAAGAATCCAAGCATCTAGAGGGCTAGGAATGAAAAGCAAAGGCTTTCTGCTTTTATGTAGTTCTAAGGATAAAGGAAGAAAATGTCTATGACTTGTTGTTATGTTAGCATTTTTATGTGAATCAGAATGTCATATCCCTTGTCTTTGGTTAGTTTATAGCAGTATCCCACAAAAATATCACTTTTATTCCTCTTCTTTTATCTCCAATGAGATACTTATTTCTTCTACCTTCACTTTGCCCAAATTGCTTTTGCTTTGATTGATCTATCTCTGTAAGATAGATTATACTACAGTAATAAATAATGCTGAAATTTAGTGGCTTACTCTTGAAAGAAATGTCAATTTTCACTTTCCAATAGATGGACAGTAACACTTAGGCCCAAGGCTAATAGAGAATCCACCATCTTGAAGCTGCACCATCTGCTGCATGTGACTGAAAGGGAGATTGGAGAATCATATTTGGACTTTTCGCCACCTCTGTACAGAAGTGATATATGCCGCCACTCACTATGTATTGATCTGAAACAAGTCACAAGTCACGTGGGATAATAATGACAATGTTCCTCGTACACAGAAGGGGAGGACAGCCAGATTTTAATAAATACTATGAAGGCTACCGCAGTCTCTCATTCTGCCACCAAACAGTTTTCTCTCCTCCAAGTGAAATAACTTAAAAGTCCCTTCCAGCCCCGACCCTGAGCTAAGTTCAGGATCGTCATATGAAGTGTCATTATTTCTTCTTCAGACTCAGACCTGGTTCCTCTCCACTTGCAGGCGTGGTGAGGGCACTCAACACGGGTAACTTCTCTTGGCCTTGGCATTAAGAGATGTTTGCACCTCTTTTTCTGTTTTCCTCATCAGCTATAACCAAAGCTGACTTTGGGAAGCAGGCCTCTTGGAAGACTGCAGATGTCACAGTCCTTCTTCTGAATAGAAAAGATTGGGACCCAACCTTTCCTTCCAAAACACAGGAAGTTTTTTCTGTTTGTTTTTTGTCATCCTCGCATGCCAGAAACAGCACCATCCTTTTTCTTTTTTTTTCCACTTAAAATTATTCTTTTGTTTTGAAACAATCTGAAACTTAAAGAAAAGTGGTAAGTGTGGTACAAAAAAACTTTCTTTTTCCTGAGGCTCGTGCAACTAACTTGGTGGTCCTGCCTCTTTGTCCCCTGGTACATACATCTTCTAATAGGATGGGCATCCTTCCACGGAGCTAAAATGCAGCCACTGAAATCAGGAAATGAGCATGGGTAAATCACCATCACTATTTAATCTTAGACACATTCCAATTTTTCCGGATGTTTCAAAAATGTTCTTTAGAGGTGGAGCAACCAGTTTGGAATCAGGAGTTAACTTTACCACCGTGTCTCCCTGGTTTTCCCTACTCTGACTCTCTTCATCCGTGTTCCCTTGACTTCTGTCACTATGACACTTTTGAAGATCATGGACCAGTTGCTTTAGACTGTCTTCTTATATTTGCATTTCTTTCGTGTTTCCTATCACTAGGTTCAAGTTGTGGATGTTGGCAAGAATATCATGGGAGTGATACTGTGTACTTGTTGCATGCTACAAGGTGACATTGATTTTTTTTTCACTTTTGTTTTTTGGATGAGATAATTACCTGCCATCCATTCCACTGGAAAACTATTCTTCCATTTGTAATTAATGAGTATTGTGAAGAAGTTCCCTCAGAACTTAGTACACTGCCCATTAGTTACCTTACCTTATCCATTTTTTAATTTGTATCAGGAATGTGTATGCTTCTGCTTTTATTTACCACCAATAATTATTTAGCCTAGATTTGATCAGAAAGTGCCCTTTTGCACAGAATTCTATGTCCTTTGATTTCTATTTATTATTTTTGAGCCATTTCTTATTTTCCAGGACAAGATACTCCAAGCTCATCTTAGAATTTTATTGTTCCAGCTCTGGAATCCATCAGTTCTTCAGGGACTCCTGGTTCCTTTAGGGAGAGATGTGGTATTTAGAAGCCATGATCTAAGTACCTGGCTTGTCCTATGCTATCTGAATGTTGTTATTCCCAGAATATCTCAAAGGCTATGTATATAGCCATATATGAAACTACACATACATATATAAAAGAGATGATTGAAATATGAGATGTTTAAATTTTAAAAGAAATGTATTACAGTAAAAGACACATTCTATCAGTCTCACTCAAGATATTCCCCTTACTCTGAACACACTCATCCCGTTCTCCTTTGTCACTTTATGAAGCACTTCTGGAAATCAGATCTGAGTGTCTTTGCAAGGTATGATAAAAATGCAGTGAAAGCTACAGATGAGCACCATCCCTTGGAAAGACAGACTACTAAAACCATTACAGTGTGTCTTCGTCCACTTTATTCATAGTGTCACCTGGCACCGCGTGATTTCTGGCTCTTCCAAAGTCAAAAGCCGAACGGAAATGAATCAGTTCGGTACATTAAGTCAATGACGGTGCAACCAAAAATACTCGAGAAAGGAGTTTCAGAACTGCTAGGGAAATTGGCAAAATAATGGGTTAAGTGGTCAAAGTGAAGGGTATTATTTCTACTGGGGATTAATGCAACATGTCTTTTACTTTAAATTTTTTTTGAAGTTTAAATACGCATTGTATTTTTCATTGCAACTTTATACATTCACATAGACGCATCGCAAAGTTCATTCTCATTTCCTCCATTTTAATACTTTAGTAGCATCTTTCTCAGATGATGAGAAGCTTTCTTCATCAATCCTCTGGCCCATAATCAGTTTCCACTCTCCCTCACATAAAATCCCTCTCACTACAACCAAGGTCCTAACTCAGCCTGCAGTCTTGGTGGTGCCCTCCTCACCTGCTGCCCACGTGCTCACTCATCACCCACGTGCTTGGTTTTGAACACCCGTGCTGGCCATCTCTCTCGCAATGCTTTTCCACTCCACTCAAGCTTAAAGCTCCATGACAGTGTCACCACAGTGTGGGAATCTTATTCACCCTGCTGAGTTTGGGCCACTCTGTGCCACCTCATTGTGGATGCTACCCTCAGACCAAGGCCCTAACTCTCCATCCTGGTGTGCAATTCCAAATGAGATGTACTCTGACATCTACACCAGGTCGCCTGTTCATGAGAACCCTCTCCTCACACTTCTCAGGCTCTGATGCCACTTGCCAAGATGCTCCCCAGTGTTCGACATGAGACTCAGACCCAGACAGGTGTACTCTGCAGGTGCCTTCCCCATTCAGCTCACTTTCCACTGCCTTCCTCTGAAATACTGACACTCCCCACTCTTGCACCAACTACAGAGGTCCACACTGCTCTTCTCTACCAACCTAATGGCAGTAAGATCGAATTCTCAGAGAATGGCAGGGAGAAGGGAAAAACCTGACAGCTCCTTTATGAGACAAGTTTCTCATAGCTTGTATGTTTCTTTGCTTTTTTTTTTTTCTCCCATGGCTCTCTTTCTCCAGGCTATCGCACTTTTGTAAACAAGTTTTACCCTTAATATCTGCCACGAGTAATTTTACACAATTGGAAAAGATTTACTGAGCAATATATCCTTAATATGATCATTGCCCTTAGGTAATGTAACCTATTGAAAGATTTTATTGGCATCTCTCTTAAAATTGCTTTTTGACTTAAATTTTACTATGTGGAATCCAAAAGCAATTGACTTTTTCAATCCTGCCAAGTTTTAGTTCTTAAATTTCTCCATTTCCTTTCATTTCTGCTTTCAAACTGGGAAATTCTTCCCTGGGCTTGTTTCTCCTAATACCTAGCCAAACATGACAAATATCACTAAACAAACACTCTAACATTATGTTTCCCCCTTGAGCACCAGTTTTATTCTTAACATGATCGACTTCCCAGGTTACATGAATGGCAGTTTTACTAAATATTTGGTCACTGTAAAACATGAATCACAACATTTCTCGCCTCTGAAATTAGTTTCCTTGCCGATGGCCATCTGTGAAGTCAGTGACACATATTCTGGGAGTTTGTTGTTAATACAAGGGCACCCAACTTTTGATAGCAAGGTGTGTATTAATCAGAAGAGACCAGTTATGTTCTGATAACAGTCCAAAGTTTCAATGTCTTGATGCAACAAAAGCTGACTCATTAGCTGCATTATGTGGCCCACGTCAGTTCCTCAAAAACACAGGCTGCCAAAGTTTTACATCATCTAAAGCTACTTCTCCCTAGTTGCTAGTCCCTAGAAGACAAAATGGAGAGAACAAAATAACATTTACATTTTGTTAGCAGATTCTAGTTATGAGTTTTATTCTACTACATGTTATTTATGAGGTCTTTTACACTTATTCATTAGACATGCTTGAGTACCTACCATACTATGTTCTAGGTACTCTTCTAGACATTATCTATCTATTATCGTCTATCTAGTATCTATATCTCTTGGTAAATAAAAATGATATAGCCCACTCACTGTTTGTCTAATGTATTACACAAATAAATTTTAGATATACAGTGTGTGAGATATTAGTTAAATCAGAAAGATGAGCTTTTTAGTGGGGGGGATTTGTAACCTTAAATATTTCAGTTGGAAAAGCCTAGTAAGGAGGTCATGTGCTAGGCTGAATAATGAGTCCCCAAAATGTCCATGTCCTATTTCTTACTGCCTATGACTATGTTACCTTACATGGCAAACGGAACTTTAACTAGGTAACTAAGTTAAGGATCAAGCGATGGGTAGATTTTTCCAAATATGTTATATAATCAAAATATTTCTAAAGGTAGAGTTACAAATAGCAATGTGACACAGATGCAAAGAACGAGAGATGTGAAGATGCTGTAAGCTGGCCTCATGCACAGAGAATAAGCTGGGAGCTTAGGGTAACTTCTAAGTAGGCAGGACGAGGACCTCCAGAAGATACAACAACCTTTTGACATTTGACTGCAGCACTTCTGACCTCCAGAACTATAAGATAATAAACATATACTGCTTTAAGACATTACATAGGAAACTGAAGAAGTGGCATTTGAATGAAGAACTGAAGGAAGTGAAAAGAAGAACTATGTGGATATCTGAGGGAAGGATTTTCTGGTCAGATGGAATGAATATGAAGACAGTGAAACAGGTGTGTCATGCACAAGGGACAAAGTGTTTCCAGTGTGTTTGACACCAAGTGAGGAAGTGACATCTAGGACAAGTTAGAGGAGTAATGCAATCAGATCGTGCTGAGTATACAGAGCAGGATGATGACTTTGGGTTTGATTCTGAGTTAGAAGGAAGTGATCGGAGAATTTTGAACTGCAGATAAATATGATCTGTCTTATATTTTAAAGGAATTATTGTTTTTAAAATGAATGACAGATCGAATCAGAGATACCAATAAACAGGTATTGAAAATAACCCAGATGAAAATGATGATAGACCAGTCCAGGTGACAGAAGAGGAAGTGGAATGGTCAGGTTCAGAGTCTACTCTAAAAATAAATCCTTACAGGGTTAACTGATAGATTGGACATGGGTTGTAAAAGAGAAGAATCCACAATGGCCCCAAGACTTGTGGCCAGAACAATTAGATGGATGAAACTTCCATTTACCAAGACAGGGAAGACTAGGATTTTAAGAAGTTCAAGAGTTGAGTCTTAAACATATTGGATTTATCATGCTTTTAAGCACACCCAAGTGGGGATCTCTACTTGTATAGTTACTAGATGTCTGGTGTCCAGAACAGAGTTAAAATTAGAGATGCACATTTGCCAGTTTCCAGAGTATGGAAGATTGTTAAAGCCATGATATTGAATGAGATGACCAAAGGATATAACACAGACAAGGAAGAGAAGAGGTCCCAGCATTAATGCTAATATATACTAAGGTTTGAGATCAAGTTGATGGGGAATAACTGTCAGGGGAAACTGGGAAGTTGTCATGGTGAAGTAGGAAGAAAACTAAACGGTATCTATTAAAGTTAATTTTAAGCATTTTAAAGAGCCTCAAATACTGGTAAATAGTGAGATGAGTGTCAAATATTAACAATTAACATAGTTAAATAGTAATGTAAAAATATTTGTAAAATGACCTAAAAGAAATCATTTATTTATTTATTTATTTATTTATACTGGGGATTAAAGCCAGGTCCTCATGTATGCTAAGTACATACTCGACCACTGAGGCACACTTGCAACTTCTTTTTATACTTCAAATAAGCTAATTTAAATATACCATAATTCTGTGGTATGAAATTATTGTAGTCTAAACTGCATAGTTGTATGACATAGTTGCATAAATTATTAATCAAATCTTTGCAATAATTTTAAAATCATTTATTAACTTTAGAAACTGTTTATTCTATGAGGCTGTCCATAGCTAAATGATAACCCTGCCTGCGCTGTGTATTGATAAGGAGAACAGAATCAAATGTACTAAAAAAATTCCCTGTTAACAGCCATTGGTAACTTCAAGAGTCAAATTAACATCAAAACTACTAATCATGGTACTAATTTCTCTCAATTCATGTTGAAAATCAATTACATTAAAAATGTTCTATCCTTCCCAAATCTTGGATTTTACTGAGTTCTGGTATTAATGAGATTTTTGTGTATTAAACATTCTTTATTATCAACTAAGTTAAGAAAATCATCTTAGGATATCATATTTAATTGGGTAGAAGATGATCCTTCAGGCAAACCAGAATCAGAATACAGAGATGGTAAGAGGATTGGCCATGCGTCAGGCTAAATTTGAATTTTAGTTCTGCCATTAATTTTTACTCACTTTGCTGTGCCTCAGTTATCTTATCTGTAAAAATGGGGAAGATATTATAGCACTTGAATGAATTCATGTTTGCCAAACATGTAGCAAATGCTACGTATAAGTGATTGCTCCCTTTTTATTATTCTTACTTTTTGTAATAGGGGAGTAGGTGGTAGATTTTAATGAACCTGTGCAGCTAAGAGGAGATGAAATCCAGCAGTGACCCACACTCTAGAATCCCTGGCCTCAGATTACCTCCAAGGGCTCCATCCTCCTGCGGACTTGCTCTCCCCCCTTCTCCAGGGGGAAGTCCCAGGAAGGCTGCAGTCCTATGGGACCATGTGCTGGTGTTCATCAGGATGGGCACCTGCAGCACCAGGCACGACAGTTGTAGTTTTGTCTAACGTACCCCCCAGAAAGCCTCATGCCATTGTGGGAGTTCAGACTTCTCAGAGGTGGCTGAAAAGCAGTGTGTGACGCTGGGAGCAAAGGTGTGTGAGCAGTTCACTGATTGGTTTGGCACTAACCCAATCCCAGCAGCCTGGATAGATTATAAAAGGGCAGAAAGCTTTTGTTCAAGTTCAGTTGTTCATTTTGTCCACCATGAACTGTTCTCCTCTGCAAGATGATCATGCACTGAAATCTCTATAAACTGTGAGCTAAATAAATCTTCTTTCCTTAACCTTCAGAATTGAGTGTTTTGTCTCAGCATCAAAAGAAAAGTAACTAATACAACAGTTAAACTTGACGGCCAACTTGACTGACTTGAAAACTGCCCAAGAGATTAATAAAGCACACTTCTAGGTGTATCCTTTTGGTTCATGAAGGTGCAACCTGGGGTTCTTTATATGGTCCCTCATCCCTTCCTTTCTGACACTTTTGCTTGGCTTTCTCACCACCATGAACAGAGCAGCTTTGTTCTGTTGTTCTTTTCACCATAATGTTCTTGTCTTGAAGCCAATGGATTGAATCCTCTGCCACTGTCAGCCAAATAAACCTTTTCTCCTTTTAGTTTTGGGTATTAGGTATCTTGTCCAGCCATGGAAAAGCTGACCAACTGTCACAGCTTTGAAGGTAAAATGTGTGGTGAAAATCTGCTCACTTGAATACCACAGCCACCAGGAATGATTGGTGCCAGTGCCTTGGCCTACTAGAGCCAGGAAACTAGTTCAACTCACAGGAGCTGTGGTGTTCAAGTGAGCGGATTTCTTACACTGGGCTGAGAAATAGTTCTTCCATGTTCCCCAGGTGGTTTCCTTCTTCTCGGGCCCTGAATCTGGGTTTCTACTCTATAACACCTGTGAGTTCTCTTAATTGTTCCATGGAGGATTTGAAGTTGCTTTATTTCCAAAGGTCGCAGAGGGAGAAATAGAACAGAAATTCAAGAGTCAAAACTTCCATATACTCTAGGCATGGGTTTAGGTCGGGCCTTGCCCCTGACGAGTTATGTGACATATGTCTCCTATAAAGTGAGGACAAGATCATACACACTTTATTAGGACTGTTGTGAGGCTCAAACAAGGAAAACAAAGCAGAATTCTTAACTTTAAAATAAAATTCTCACATCTTCTAGTAAAAGATTTCTACTTCGTTATGAATAATTTACTCGTTTTGAGTTTCTAAAATGTGATTTCTTACCATATTTCTAAATACTTAGCCAGGCACATTTCTTTCAGTGACTCATAATTTTCCTCCATGGGGAAAACCACCTTTATTAATGTAATGGATATAATAGAAAAGTGTAATAATCTGAAATGTTTGTTTTGCAGTGATCTTCCTAAAAATTTGTCCTGATATAACAAAATAGCATTATTTGCAGACATGTACATTTTGAAACATAAAATTTAGTGTGATAATATGTATATCACTTATGTTTATTTTATTCATGAAGTGAACAGTTGAACGCAGGGGACTGCAAATATCCCTCTTTAAACACACACAGCCAATAACATCAGCCTCAATTTCAGTAGATAAGGGGAATATAAGGGCTGAAAAAGATGAAAATGGGGGCATCGAGGATGTCCACTGCACACACTATCTTTGTTCTGATGGCAGCAAATAGACTGGCATCATTTCTTTCTTCTCTCCCCAGCTGCACTTCATAAGGTCTCAGGATCATCACTGACACACATCACAGCAAGCTACTACCAATCAGTTGGTGTCGGCATGAAAATAGAAATCAGTTCTATACTGCTAGAGTCAAACTATTTTGCCCACAAAAATTTACCCTTCTAGCACATGGGAAACATTCAGTAGTGTTGTTTTCTTGTATCCTCCAAGATTCTATCAACTGTAAGGAAACCGTCTTCCTGTAGAGAAAGTTCTCCCGGTACCAATTATGCACCCTGTCATCCACCATTTCCATTCACCCCACCCTGTTGGGGCTGGGTAAGGCGCTGTTTATCAGGCGTGTGACAACATCTTGGTTTTGGTGAGTAGACTAAGAACTCTGCAGGGTAACCTTTCTACTGGTGACAGAAGCCTCTCCTTCCTAAAGTTTCAAGAATTTTTGTAGTACCTTTTCTCCTCAGACTAGAAAATAATAATTAAAAATTAAAGTTTACAAGATAAAACAGGGATGCACTCTCTGGAAGCGATGTGGAACGTGTTAGCCTTACTATGCAGGAACAACTTCCTGTGACAGGATATTGAGCAGTAGGACCAAAAGGGGAGATGTAGGAAAAAGTGTCTTTTTGTTATGTCTCAAATTATGGCATTTGGTTTTATGGCATGTTGTGCTGAGGGATGCACAGTGGGAAAAGATTGGGGTCCTTGGATTAGGACTCTATGGAAGACATTAGGGATGAGATTAAAAACAAACAGTCACATTGAGGAACAGTGGCATTTAATAAAGTGATTAAGCAGTGACATTAAATGAGTTCTCAGGCCATTTTGGAGTGATTAATGTGAGTAGGAACAGGCCAGGATTCATTGGGGAAGGAGTGTAAGAATGTTTTTATTAAAATTTCAAGAAAGTCATGACAGTAAAAATATCATGGTAAGTTGTTTGAGTGCCCTTGGTGTTAAATGACATTAATCATTAAAAGTTTCTCTGCCCCTCTTTCATCAGGGCAAAATGGGTAAAGCTACAGAGGGATGGAAAAGCTCTGTCAGCAGATGCTGCTTTTGCACTGGTGTCGTTTGCAGACAATTTTGCTATTCTCCATCATCAATCTCCTATCTTTGGTGCATTTCACTGACCCCAAGCGTAGTTATCATGGGCTGGAGGAGCACTGCCTCCCAGTGACACAGGTGTAAAGCTTCTACCAGGACTTTCAGCAAGATATCTTGTGTAAAGGACTGTGCAAAAGACCGATATATGAAATGGCTCAAAATACAGCACACTATTGTTATTTTCTACCACCACTTCTGACTGAGGGAATCAGAGTTTTTATCCAGCAGCTATATTCACCTAGTTTCTAACTGTATATTCCAAACCAATAATAAAGTATCACAAGCATATTCGCATTTACCATCAAACATACAGGTTACTCACTATTATATTAGACATATGATAGATATTTGTTGAATGAATCCGATCTGTGAAGAATTTCAAATGAATGAATATTGGATGGGCAAATTCTACTCAGGCAGAATTCTTGCTGCCAGAGGAGGGAGAGATACATCTGTTTTCTGCTGCTATAATAAAATGCCTGAGATCACGTGGTCTATAAAGAAAAAAAGTTACGTGTCTGACTCCAGAACAATGGAGTTTAGCAAATCCAAGGCATGACCTCAACATCCACTCAGCTTCTCTGATGGCATTCTTACTGCTTTATAATATGGTGGAAGGTAAATGCGCTTACACAGAAGAGAAAAAGAATGAGAGGCAGACTCACTTTATAAAAACTTGTTCTTGTGATAGCTAACCCAATCCCACAAGAAAGTCATTAATTCTTCTTAATGAACTAACCACTTCTTAAAGTAGCCTTCTCCCAACATGACCACAGGGTGATCAAATTTCAACATGCCCATGGGAGGAGATAAACCATATTCAAACCATACCAGAAAATAAATCAAATGACTCCCATAGAAGGAAATCTGACCCAACTTCCTACTTACAGGGTAATCACAATTTCAGATTTCTTTCGTGTTGTTTTTCTCCTTTAACAGAGGGACTAAGAGATTGGGAAGAATGTTAAAATTTTTCTTTTTTTTTTTTCTTTTTTTAAAAATTTTATTTAAAGAGAAAAAACAAAAAAGAAAACAACCAAACAAAACAGAAAAAGGGTAGCAACAATACAGAATTCCAAAGGGAAAAAATAAAAGAACAACAACAAAACAAAAACAAAAACACTAAGAAATCACCACTTGATAAGTTACATACTGTTGTCATTGGAAATAGTTGTTCAATTTACAAAATTAAAGCAACAAAGTAGACATTCAAACAGTGAGACTGTTAACAGTTCTGCTCAACAATCTAACAAAAACAGTAATATGGTCATCTATCTTACACACTTAAACATACATGCAGTTATATGCTTTAGAGCACTTTCTTCTCATATTCATATATATATATATTATTTTAAAGGGGATAAAATTAAACATAGCAAAACAGAACAGAATGGGACTTAAGAAAGCATAAATTTCAAAGCTAGACAACCAGAGATCTTCACTATCTGTCATATTGTCTCTTGTTTTTTTCCAAATGGTTATCCATATCATTGCATGTGGGGAGCTCATACTAAATAACATAGGCAATCTTTTCACAAGATGTGTAGTTAACTGGCTCCCACTTGTTAAGGGGCGGGGGGAGGACACAGGACGGGGGACAAGACAACATGAGGTGTCTGATTCTCAGCCCACGTGCCGGCAGGAACACAGCCGCCCCCCAGAGAGGGGAGGAGTTCCTTGTTCTCCCGGCACCCCGAGTCAACCACATGGTGCAGGTCCCAACGTGCCGGGGTCTCTCTCCTTTGGGCTGCCGAAAGTCTGCTACACTTACAGCCACCCCCCAGAGAGGGGAGGAGCTCCTTGTTCTCCTGGCACCCCAGGTCAACCGCACGGTGCAGGCCCCGAGGCGCCAGGTTCTCTCCCCTGCAAGCCCCCTAAAGTCCGCCATACTCACCTGCTATTTCTTTCTGATGAATTGACCATTCCATTTCCAAAGTTCTGAAATGGCCAACTGACCATAGAGAGAATTCTCTTTAGGCTCCTGTTTGAAACCAGAAGCTACAGCGATCTGCTGGCCTTGCTTCAGGGCCATTAAATTTTTCTTGGGTAAAAAGCAGGATACATTCTTCAAAAACTTTTAGTGGACTTATTGATACATGCTGTTAGTTGAGTTGGATCACACTGGAAGTCTAAGATTTATGGTTATCCTTCATACAGAGCAAGAGCAATTGAGTTCTGGTCACGATTCTCACACTGATAAGTAAGAAGGGCAGTTAAGACTTGCGCTTTAGAGACAAATTGGTCTGGGTGAGAATCTGCAGGAATAACTTAAGCCAGAGACCTTCACTTGTACAGTGCCTTTCAAGATCAGGAAGGGGCTCTAATAATGTGTTCACGTGATCTTATATTTTATTAAGATATGAATCAGAATAATTACAATGCTTATTAATATAAATATAAAGAAATATATAGCAGTTTATATTTTATTATATATGTGAGGGGTTGGCCATATATGTCAGGGATTAGGGGTTTGGGAGCATTTTCTATCCCACTTTATCCTGAAAAACTCAAAAAATAAGTGGAGGGAAGATATGTGTCTATCAGGTGGTTAATTCATAAAAACACATTATTTTCCTGGATTTTGTATTGTTTGGTTCTGTAAGTTTTTAAAATTGTGGAATTTGTTATTATTCTTCATTCTAATAAATCTATACTTTTGCAACAATTTTGTGTTTTTAGCTTGTATTCTTTTCCTTCCTGAAGGTCCCGTAAGATCCCAGAGCCCTGGGAAGCTGTAGCATCCCAGCTTGGATAGTAGCATCATTTCTTATGTCAGTCATCTTGGGTAACTTACTTCACCTCTCTGAATTTAAATTTAATCTGTAAAAGTGTAATAATTTATTAATTATGTTTTCTCTACTCTATGTTTTATGTAATTTTATTAGTGCTAGATAATAATTTATTATTTGTTTCATTTGACAATGTAAATGGGTTAATCTTCTCAAGTTATTTTATCTAAATAGCCCATGAAATTCAAACTCTTGGAAATCACTGCTTTAGTAGCTTTTACAGTTTTTTTTCCTCAAGTCTCATATTTTACAGACACAAATGTTTTTTCAAAGGACTGTTGGCTTCAATAAGAGCCTGGCATCTATGCTTAGCAAACCTTGAATCTTTAACATATTTCTCTCTCTCTCTCTCCCCCTCTCTCTCTCTCTCTCTCTCTCTTTTTCTTAAGGAGATCTTTTAAAATTTTAAAACTTAGATCTTTTTTTCTACTCTGATTAGCACTGACACAATGGTCTGAATGTGTGTGCATCTCCCCAGGTCAAATTTACAGGACACTGGAGCCATTATGAGTGGAATCGATGCCTCTATAATGGAGACTTAGAAAACTTGCTAGCCCTTTCTACCATGTGAGCACACCCCAAGAAACTACTGTCTGTGGGGAGGCAGATATTCACCCAATGATAAACCTGAGACTTTCTTGATTTTGGTTTTGCCAGCCTCTAGAACTGCAAAATAAATTTTAATTGTTTATAAGCCACCCGGTATAGAGTATTTTGTTATAGCAGTCTAAATGCTAAAGATTATGGCAAAGAAGACATAGATGTGAAGCCATATGCCTTCTCAGGACTGCCCTATCCACAGGCAGTTAAGAGGGAAAACAAATCAGATACTTCTTAAACATTTGAGACAACACAAGGGAATGATTGTGTGTAAAGAAGGGTTCAAAGTGTCCACCAACATCAAGCTGTCCAGTTCCAACAAAGGCTAGTGTGGCTCTTGAGCCCTGCACCTTCCTCTTATCCTTCTTGAAGAATTCCTTTCTCATGCTCTCTCTCCCAGTCTAAAAAGAGGGTGCTGTTTAATAATAAAGACCATTCTAAGGCCAAGAACAGCCAATTAATAAAACCCTTCTCTGAAATTTCAACCCCCCCAACACAAACTTTTTTTAATCAAAAGAATAGCCTTTTTTTAAAAAATAGCCTTCTATATCCCTCTTCTAATAGAGCTTGGCCTGATTAATCACTCCAAGATGGCCTGAGAACGTATTTATTGTCACCGCCTAATCACTTTATTAAATGTCATTGCTCCCAATAGTGAAGGTGTGCTTTGTTTCTCTTCCCCACCCATCTGTCCCAAAATCTGACTCGGAGCACATCTTATTCCCTTGCCAAGCATAATTAGCGATGCCTACTGTGCTCTGTGTCTCTGCACCCTCACCAAAGCCCCAGATATTCTGAAATGGGATACATTTCTGCAAAGGCACTATGCGGTCACAAAAGTCTCCCGAGAATAGGAAAACGCAGTTCCCAACGTCTGCTGCATTTTCCATCTTCTTTGGTAGAAGTTGGAAATATGGAAACTAAACCAACATTTTGGGGAAAGCATTCAGTCTGTGGTTTTCATTAACGGAGTGGTATGTTGAGCTATGGCCTGAGAGAGAGAACGCAGAAGCCAGCTATTTTCACAGTTGCCAGGATCTCTTATATCATTTGTCTCATCTACCCTGCAAGATTGCAGTCTCATGCAGTCTCCTGACTTCTGTAAGGAGTCTTGGACCAGTTGAGGCCCAGGAATTCTTGTGATTTTTTTCCATCACACCAAATGTCTTTGTTCATGCTTTATCCTTACCTTCTCTTGTTTTGCTCCCTAAACCCTAACCACTACTTTTTATACTTAATCATTCGCTCATTTAACCCCAAACTGACTTACCAAGCTTTTTCATGGACCATGCACTGGAGACCACTAACACACAGGGGAAAGTCATTGCCTTCAAGGCTCTTAAGATCTTGTATGTAAAGGCTGACAGATAAAGAAATAGAAGTTTCACAGATGTAAATGTTTACTCAGGAACCTGGTAGCATAAAAGATGGTGCTACAGACCTACTTGTGGGTGCCGGAGGGAAGGGTTTCATAGGTAGGGAGTTTTGAAGAAAACAAGGTGTTCTCCACGTGGGTGGGGAGGGACTTTTCCTGAAGCTTCTCTGAGCTGGGTGGGGATGGGCTGTGATGGGGCATTCCAAAAGGACCCTATGCACACTAATGTCAGATCTCCATGTCTTGTGTAGAGCTGCGGGGGGTGGGGGGTGGAGGGCAGGGGAGGTGTGCGGGCGGGGGGGGATGAATGTAGACAGGCCCGGGGTGTGTGTGTCTCAAGCCTGACTTTCAGGAGCTTCCTTCCTTCCGAGCACATATCCAAGGCAGTCTGTGAGGCAATGAGGCTTATTTAACATGCATTATGGGACAAATAAGAGAAAATTAAAAGAGCAATTTTAGGAGGGAATACTTGTTTTCCATACGCCATAATTACAAGTGCATGTAAATACTGCTATCATAAACGAATCTGCCGTTTAGAGTTCTCTTAATTCTCTCGGTAATGAACAGACGCGGGCAGAAGGGACCTCGGTTCTCCAGCCGGAGAAGCTGGGCTTGCACTGACCCCTGGCGTCTGCGTTTGGCAGAGGTCTCCCACCGCAGGCGCACAGCTCAAGTGCTGGGCTGGGAATATTCCAGGTCTTTCTATTGTTGAAATCAGAAAGACCCGGGAGACCTTTGAGCCTCAGCAAGCCTTAGAATCTTGGCCTTTCTGGGTCTCGCCCGGTTAGGTCACTTCCTAATATTTGTCCCGGGTTCCATTTCCCCTGTCTCTCTCCTTTTCTTTCCTTTCCCCTCCACTACCCTCCTCCTCTCCCCTCTTTTCCCTGCATAAGGCACCATTCAAAAGCTGCAGTTCAGAAACAGGGTCTTTCGCGCTCCTTCCTTCCCTGTCATTCTCATGTTCTGCTTCTCACTGAGGCCTCTGCATTGCGCTGCCTACTATCTCCCCTTCTGTCCCTTGCTGGAGTCAGGACTCTCCTCTCTTGGATGCTACGCCAGCCTCCTAAATGGTTTGCTTGCTTGCGACTTGCCGTTGCTAGGGATCTTCCACTTTTCACTCAACATTTATTCCTCAAGTAACCTTTGATTTGCTAGCAGGGTTGTTGCTAATTGCTTTTAACAAGTTACTGCATGAACTTGGTGCTATCACTCGGGAAATCTCCTCTTTCAGAAAATGAGGATTTGGAGCCCGAATAGAGTTTCTAAAAACTCCCAGTACTAATTTTCTCAGCGCCCTATCCCCTTTCCTTTGTTTCAAAAAGTTTTTTTCTATGCGATAACCTGACTGATTAAAGTAAAATTAATTTATTGTAATTTTCATCAAAGATATATTTAACTGGTAGTTGAAGCATCTGGTCAGCAGAAGATAATCAGTGTTACCATAAAGGATGGCTATAATGCCTTGACTATAATCCCAACCAAAGGACTCTGGTATTTCACTCACACAGTATAGACGTACCATGAAAAGCACTAGCATTTCTGTTAACTATCTTGAAATACTGAAAATAGCATAGTCTTATGTTACAGCTATCTAGATTCTCCATGTTATTTTGAAATAAATGACCACTAAGACCACACCTGGCTGTAGATTTTACATTTTTCAAGCACTCATATCTTAAATTCTATTTAGCATTCTCTAGAGTGAGTGTAGCTTTTTAATTGCACCTGGACCATGATAAATATTCCATCACCAATGCCAGCTCTAATTAATTAAAGTTGGGAGGAGCTCACCATGCCACTTGCAAATTGAGCATCTATGTGTAAAGAACTTAGAACAAATTAATTTCACATAGATTTAATGATTGATTGTTTAATGCATGATAATTAAATATTTTGTAGGGTATGAAGTCTAATTAGTATTAATTTTTATGTTGGCAAATCATATTGCTAATTTCTCTGTTCTTTGTTGATCTATTGGTTACCTGAATGTTGCTATTTTCCATATACCATAATTACAAGTGCATGTAAATACTGCCACCATAAATGATCTGAGCCATTCATTTTCCTTCTTCAGTCATCATCATCATCATCATCATCATCATCATCACTGTAACTACATGTTTACCGCTGACATCAGGTAAAGGTCTGTGTTTGGCATCTAAGTATCTTGCATCTGATAACTCCTTTTCCTCACAGAGGGCATCTGTCTTGTTAAAGAGCCAGATTATCAAATTCTGCCCAGGCTACCAGACTACTTCTTCTCTATGTATCTACCAAACATACTATGGGATTCTTCATGGGATCCTTCAAACACAACTTGAAGTAAGTTTAAGAATAACTGGGAACATTCGAAGATGGACAACTCAATAAAACTATTGCATTAATATCAAGTCTGGGTACAAGGTTACAGTTATGTAGGATGAATGAGTCTAGAGATCTAATGGATGGCATGAGAACTACAGTTACTATTGTATTGCATCCTGGAAATTTGATACGAGTAAATGTTAAGTATTTTTAATCACAAAATGCTAACTCTGTGAAATCCTGGATATGTTAATTTTCTTGGCTGCAGTAATTGCTTTACTATGCATGTGAATACTAATGTGTCATGCTCTATACCTTAAACACATACAATTTAAAAACACAATCATCGAGCAATCAAAAACATTAAATTTGCTGGGTATAATAATGGTATCGTAGTCCTATAAGAAAAGGTCCTTATTCCTGGAAGGCACAGCCTGAAATGCTCGGGGGGGGGGGAGGCATTGTGGTGTCAGTAACTTACTTTCAATGAGTTTTTGAATAAAGAAAAAGAAAAAAGGAAAAGAAGATGGAAAATATATTCCTATGCAGAGAGAGGATGAGACAAAATGTTGGCAGTTGGTGAACAGGTTGAAGCATGTCTCTGGGTGATCATTAGATTGTTTTCCAAACTTTTCTATAGGTTTGAAAATTTTCAAAAACAAATATTGAGGAAAAGAATCTTTTTGGATCACTCAAATACCATCACTGCTATTACTCTGTACCTTTTTTCTTCTTAAAACTCCAGTTCCTCCCTGCCATCCCAATCCGGGGAGGCGGCTTTCTCCTTGTGTTCAGTCACGTTGGACTAGGTAATGCTGCAGTGACACCACGAAAATCTCAGCCTCCTAAACCATCAAAGGTTTCTTTTCCTCTCATGCTATGCTGCCATTTTAGATCAGGGGGAGGCTAAAGTTATCATGGTGAACATCTCAAGTACCCTCATTCTCACCTCTTAAAAGCCTTGTCTGTGAGGTGGACATTTTTCCTTTATTTTCAAAGGCAGATGTTTCCTTACTCTTATTTAAAGATAACTGCTTCACATGAACTCGGGACCCCTATATCCTCTGGGATTTTGCTTCCACAATATGTGTCTAGCTCCTCGGTGTTTGGCCTCTTTCTCTTAGCTTCTGCCTCTCAGAAAGGCCTGTGTTTGATTGTATTATACATTCTAATTTCACCTCTTCCTTTTATCAAGGTTATAGTCTTTGCTGATGTCTATTTTCTGAATTCCAATCTCGATTTTCATAAAGCTGGCATTTGCTCTTAGATTACTCTGAAATATCTCCTTGCATATTAGTTCTGTATCCCATTGACACCCATCTCTGCAGTGTGCGTCACTATTCGTTCTTCTTGTTCCTGTGGCCCTCTTAGCACGGTGGGCAGCATGCCAGTCTCATAATCTTCTTGTTCTTTCATTCTCTCCTTTGACTTCAAGCATGTTTAATATTTGGGTTCTTCTTGTTTCGGGGATTGCTGCTCCTCTGACTTCTGTAATACCTCATTTCTTTCTTGCCATCCAGTTAGAGTGGATTCTCATGGACCTTTCTTTAACCTTTCTCCGTGTGTTCCTCCCACCACACCCTGGGCAGAGTGCGGGGTAGCGGGTGTGAGCAGTCTCCCACAGTACATCTCCAACGTGGACATCTCCAGCCTTGGTCTTACTCCTGTTATTTCAGCACCACTGTCCCAGCCCATTTGCATTTCCTGCTGTGGCCTCCTGCATAATACATTGTAACTTGAGTCATCACACTTGCTCTTTCCAAATGACTTTTTCCCTTAGAGACAGCGTCTTTTTCCAGACTCAAGCTTAGCAGAGTCTTGGAAATCTTTGGCTTCCTTATTCCCCACCTTCATTTTTAATAGCCAAATCTGATCATTTGCTTTCAGATGAGCCCTCTCTTTTTTTTTGTCCTTGCCATGCATGCTGTCTTTGGCATGATTTGAATGGCAGAGTCTGAACTAAACTATCTACTTCCTGTCCTGTGTCCCCTTTGAGTGGTCCCTCAGATGCTAGCCTTCTTTCATGGTGCTCCCTATCATGATCCAACTGACAGAAGTATCAAATTCAGGATCCTCAGCTTAGATTATAATTGGGCTTCATTCAGCTTCCCACAGACTGCATCAGCAGCCTTCTAGCCCAGGCCCTCCAGGTTCCTTCCCACCATTTTCTCTGCTAATAGTTCTCTTCTTCTATTTGGGCTTTTTCTTCTCCTCTTGTTGTCTCTCTTCCCTTCTTTGTCACTTGCTTTTCCTTCATTGCTTTGCTTTCCTGTTCCCCAGCATATATCCCCTTTCTCCATCCTTCTTCCCTTCTCATCTCCCCTTTTTGCCTTTCCAAACCTCAAGCTTCCTTTAAGAATTTACTCCATTCCCCACTTCCTGCATGAAGACATCTTTTACTGCTCAGGTTTACCCTGACTTTTCCATCCCTCATTATGACCATAGTTAGTTAGAAATAGTTTAGTAATTAATTATTTAATACATACTATTCTTTTCATCTAGCTCATGAACTCTTTGAAGCCCTGCATAGAAACTACCAGTGCTGAGCACACACCTGTGCTGGGCAGATACTTGTGAGTTGATTAATATCTCTGAGATCTAATGGAAAACATTGGTTAACTTTTTTCTTTTCTTTTCTTTATTAATTTTTTTCATATCAGAAATTGAACTCCAGACCTTGCACTTTCCGGGCAAGCACTGTGCTGCTGAGCTATACCCTAGCCCCATTTCTTATTCTCCAATCCTTGGAAGAATTACACCGGAAATACTTTTTTGCACTCTCAGTCCCACATGAAGAAATTTGTTCCCCAAGAGTGGCTGGTGATTTCAAAGTCAAATAAGTTTAGGACTGTTTTCCTTGCAGTAGCCCCACCTATAATATCACACTGCTACTTAATCCCATATTACAGAAGTATCTGCATTGCTTTTGTGCCGTTTCATATGTGTCCTCCCCCTATTTTCCAGTTTGCAGTATGCTGACGGGTAATAGTGCTTTCATTTATGCTAACTCACTTAATCCCCTGTGTAATTTTTAGTGGGTTGATAGTATCATTAATTTTTCTGAAAAAAATTATAGTAGAACTCTAAGAATTTCAACTGGCTCAAGATCACACAAACAAGTCTCATATCCAGTTTTGGCTTCAAACATTGATTCAGAGGCTTTTGCTCTTTCTGTCACTTTAAGTTCATTCAGATTGGATGGTAATCCTCTCACATGGTTTCCATCCACCTACCAAGCATTTATTACATGGCTGTATATATTAATTTATAAGTCTGTCTTGCTCAGTGGACTGTGAGCTTACTCAGAGTAGGGGCTAGTTCTTATTTAATTTTGCATTTCTGGAAAATAGCACAGGACTTCCTGGGTGAATGTCTGAACTACCTGAATTAAGGCATGAATGAGTGAGAAAGGGCTATCACTTGTCCTGCCTTCTCAGAGCAGGAAGAGTGGATCAAGATTATGTATTCACTACAGTTCATTGTACACAAATGTGAGAGAATTTGCAGTATTTTTAAATCTCATTGTCTATCACTTCTCTCTTAGCAGGCCAGGATTCTCAGACATGCATGTTTCACTAAACTGTGGCTCAGACAGAGTTGGGTTCACACCTTTCTTCTGCCATGCCCAGCTAAGTGGTTGTGAAAAAGTTATTAATCTCTTAAGCTTCAATTATTTCATTTATAGAATGAGTACAAGCATAGTAAAAACTCGTTTAGTATTTTGGGGGAGTACAAAATGATATTTTATATGAAGCCCTCAGTGCAGATGCTGGAAGACACTTGTTTCTCAGTGTAAGTTAATAATTATTGTTATTTTAGGCAGGAGTGATTCATATACTTCAGGAATCACTTGGAATATATCAGTAGGGCTCACTGATAAGTGTGTTTTCAGGTTTAAGCTGCAAGTGTCTTTCTTTCCTTGGCAAAATAAAGTGAGGGATTTAGATAATTCAGATCGTTTGATCTCTAACTTTACTTTCATGTGAATAATTCTGAGGACAAGTTTCATGAGATGACCCTGCCTGGTCCATTTTAAGACCTCTAGAATCTTACAGAGAGTTGGAAGATGAAATTGGTTGCCATTAATATTTGTGAGGTGAGAATTTCCTGCCCCCTCCCTATCTACCTCCTGTGGCACTTTGTTCCTTGAGGTTGAAGAACATTATGTATGCGTGTACATGTGCATGTGTGTGCAGAGAGAGAGAGAGAGAGAGAGAGAGAGAGAGAGAGAGAGAGAGAGAGAACACCATGCTTCCTTAATGACTCAGCTACTACCCCAATCCAGAAGAAGTAAAATAAACATAAGCATCACTCTTGGCCCTGCTGACGCATATTTAGCACATACGTAGACTCATGTCCCAGGGCAGAGGACCATGTCACAATCATGTTGCTTATCACCAAAGGCAAGGCTTTTGATTCAGATCAAAAGTGGTCCATATCTCCATGCAAGCTATTTCAGCTCTATTACATTTTTGGATAAAAACCAGCACCTGTTTTCTTCCTCAGAAGGTGTTGTTCCAGTCAATCAATTTTATATGGGAGCCAACCAAGGTCTAACAAGATCAAGGCACACACAAACCTCATTTGAGCAGGGTTTAGAAGGGGCTCAGTGAGGGTTCTGGTCAGTGTGTCCCATACAGGTCAAAGTGGAAAGTGACTGGTATTTGGCATTAGAAAGAAAGACCTACCTTGAAACCATAGCTTTCTCCACTTATTTTCTGTTTTGATTTTCTCTTTGTACAAATAGGGCTCATCCTGGGTAATTCAATTATTCATTCATTTTACATATGCGCATTGAGCACCTATAATGCACCACACTCTGAGATTATAAGAATTAAATGATATTGCAGATGAGTATCTGACCAAACACTGGACATATGGTAGACACTCCATAAAAGTTATCTCTCTTTCCTCTCAAGACTTGAAGCTTTGACTGACCTTTCTCCAGGGTAGAATGCATCCTCCCTCCTTTGCAATGAGTCAGATCTGGAATATTTGCAGACTGACTTCTTTCCTTATTTCCCTCCCTCCATTTCCCTTCCACCTCCAGAACTTTTTCCTCAGGGCTTTTGGGACCAGAATACCCCAGTAACTGTGACAGATGATCTTTGAGGGGAGAGAAATCTCTGACACTCCAAGCCCTAAGTGACAGCACAAGGATATTCAAAATGATCCTGCTCATACTAGATAAAGGCGACTTGTCAAAGGGGGACAGATTGTTTTCAGCATCAGCTCGCGGGAAGCCTGACAAGTGAACGGCTCTACCCATTCTGGGACCAGGCTTGTAGCGTTCCTCAAAGGTGAGGGAGATTTCAGGGTCACCGGGAGACAGAATCCCTGGAGAACAGGTCAGCTGGGAGACAGGGTCAACTAAGAATGAGAGTCAGTCAGTCAGGAGAACCAAGATTCCTGTGCACACTGCACTGTGCCTACAGATGCCCTCTGTCCTTCCCTCCTTCCTCCTTTCCAACAGCATCCCTGCCTGACTCCCTTCAGGGCCCTGCTTCACCGTGAAATACAACAACACAATCCTCTTCACACCGTTAGGTCCCCAAAGGTTCTTATTCAGAATTCTCCATTTATCTGGTCATTACATCTAATTAAATCCATCCAACTTAAAGCACTGATGAGTGGTACCACTTTCTCTCACCAATTAAAATAGAGGAGATTGAAGAATGTCCTCGACACTGTGTCCTTGCGAGGGTGGCGGCAGGGGAAGAGGCAGAAGAGGGATAGAGAAACCTGCCTTTTTTCTTTGAAGGCAGCGTTGGTGTAATGTGGCTCCTGCCAGGTAAATGCACCCTTCATGTGGTCTTCCCAGCTGCCGCCATGAATGTGCTTTAACTAGTGTGTTGTCTCAGAAATATCTACTTCTATCCAAAGATGGCTTGAACAGCTTAAAGAAAAGATATCCGTAAGATCAAAAATTAAGAGACCAACCAGACCTAAAGAAGATGAAGTTAAGAAATATACTGATCCAAAATATTAATTAACATATTTATTACAATTAATACAAAGCATCATTAGAACTTCCAGGTAGCTAATACAAGAAGGGAAACATGGCATATTATCATTGTTCTCATTTAAAAGGGCAAAGTGCATTTCGCCTATTCTTTGAGGATTATAAAATGTCCCCTGTCTAAATTTTGAATGAAATATCTCATGCAGCACTTAATTTTGGAGACACTGGGTTAGAGACGGTTTTTTCAATAATATTATTTAATGTTGATTGTTTTGCGTTTGATGGGCTAGTTATGACATTTCCTTCTTTGAAGGATTAATTCGTCCATGCAGGATCCAAGTCGTGACAACAGCTCTGTCAGAACAGTGCTATCTAGGGTCAGCTTAGCTTCCTGGGCCAAGCAGAGAGGAGGGGAAGGCTGCTGACTCCCAGACAGCATCTGGCCCCCCAGAGGCCTTCAAAAGAAGTGCCCCTGTTCTGTGTCCCTGTACAAAGCACACTAGATTTCCTGGACTTGCCCCACTGATGAGGTTGGCTGCTGAAGACGGAAAGAGGGGCTTGGTGTTTGAGAAGTACCAGCAGGGCTCTGGGTTCATCCCCTGGGGAACATCTCCACATAATCTTTCATCTCTCTTCCCCACAGTATTATTAAACCCGACTTGGACTTTATCACTCCTCACCCCATATTCCCAAGTCTGACTTTGTGCGGTTATACATGGAAATGCTCTTCTAATTCTTCTCCAGTATTCAAAGTGGAATATAGTCTCATGTGGTGGAGAGGATTTGAAGGCGGAGGGGAATGGACTGAGAGGAAAGGGTGAGGAGCTCTCAATTCCCTAAGCCCGAAAGATGCATTAACGGGAGCCCGGTCTCCTCTGAAACACAGGCCGCGGGGAAGTGTATTTTCCCACAAAGAAAATGTCCTACTACACAGTTCCTTCTGTTCTCATCTGAGATTCCTTCAAAGGAGACTCCAAAGAGAATCTCAGTGCAAGGTCCAGCTCACACCTCAACCCATGCCAAGCACCCCCAGACCTTCTTTAGGATCCATTCAGCCTCGGACCCACTCAAATCCCCCGATCTTCGACATTCTCCTAGGTAAGAGGTTCTATTTACCTGACGCAACAAAGGTCTTTTCCAAGGATCCCTCTAACTAGTTTCCCTTTCCCTTTCTTTTGTGTTTCTAACTTCCACATTCAGCAAAACCTTTGGCCCCTCCAGAGCCCTGGATGGCATTTTGGGCTTGCTGCTTCTCTTTGTGAAGTTACCAGGAAGAGTGGTTAATTTTATGTGTCTACTTGACTGGGACATGGGATTCCAGATACATAACTAATCCTTATCTCTGAGTGTGTCTGATGGGGCTATTTATAGATGACATGGACATTTGAATCAGTGGACTCTGCAAAGCAAATCAGTCTCCCCAAGGTGGGTGGGAATCAACCAATCCTTTGAGGGTTCAAATAGACCAAAAGGAGGAGAAAGGGAAAATTTATTCTCTCTGCCAGCCTACTTTTACTGGAATATCTTTCGTCATCTGTCTTGGCCTAAAGCAAGCACCATTGTCTCTGCTGGTTCTGAGGCCTTTGGGCTTTGGATGGAGCCCATCACCAGGGCCTTTCTTCGGGTCTCCAGCTCAGGATGGCAGATGGTGGGAATTCTCAGGCTCCATAATTATGGGGGCCAAGTCTTCTTTTATAGAATGCTCCCTATTTGCTTTTCTGGAGGAGGTGGAGAACCGTGACCACATCCCAGGCAGTACCATGGATCCTGAAACTGCCTCCTCGCTACCTGATGGCCAAACCCCAAAGCTGTCAGACCTTGCTAAGGCCAAGTTCTCTTGTGCCAGAGCATGCTTCTGATTCCAAGTCTGGTGCTCTTCTTATGCCCTGGCAGAAGTCACCTGTCACCTGTTCACTGTCCCTAGCAATAGGGAGGAAGCAAGACTTGAAAACACATGGAGAAAAAATGTCCTTGAAATCTGCCCTTTTCTGCAGTCACTTCAGGTGTTCCTTCCTCCCCAGCCACCATCCCTGCCCCAGCACCTTCTCACATCCATCCTTGAGCAGAGTTGATTCTTCTTATTGTGATTTCACCGGGGAATTAGAAATGTTCTTTGTGGAGTGAGAAGAGGAAGGAGCAGCTGTGTGTCCGTTTTCTAGAACCAAATTGCATGTTTTTGGTTAGCTGAGAGATCAGTGGCTTTGGCAGCCACTCTGCCATGTCTTTTGAAGGAGATTCCTTGAGTTTTGTTTTCCTTAGCAAGCTGGGGCTGGAGGCTTCTGAGAAGTGGGGTTCAGCGAGCCTCTGTGTGTGTGTGTGTGTGTGTGTGTCTGTTGAACACGCAGCACAGTTCTCACACACTGCAAGATGCTCTCGGGGTGGGGTAAGGCACCTTCTCCTCCTGCCTTTCGCCCCTTTCTTTGCATTCCTCCTTTCCTGTCTTCCTTCGTCCCTGTCCTCCAAGGCGCGGGCACCCGCGCTGCAGTTGCAGTAGGAGCTTCATCTCCACAGGGGGCGCTCTAAGATCAGGAAAAAGACCTTTGGGGAACACAAATGTGTGTCTGCCTGAGAGGACTGGGCTCTGGTACCTATGGCTGGACATTTAAAAAATGACTTTTATGAAATCTTTGCCTTGATATGCTATCAATTTTTCCAGATGCTTTTCAATATCTGTCTACAGAACTGTATGAAATTATAGTAAGTCCTACAGCTGGGGGGATGACGATGTGACAGACATCTGTGGCCTGGATGAAGGGAGCTCAAGACGTGCTATTGGTATTAGGTCCACCCTGGGCTGCCGGGCTGCCAGCTGCCAGGATGCGGGGGCCGGGCGCGTCCAGAGGGAGCTTTATGCAGAGCCCCCTTCTCCCCTGCCCCGGGGCTGAGCCTCCTGCAGGAAGCAGATTTAGGCTGCAGGGGGCCGCTGCTAGACAGACCCAGGGCCCTCCAGCTGGGGTGAGGAGAGAGTGGGCCTCCCGGTGTTTTCTCTGAGCTCTCCTGGACTGGAAAGGGAGAAAGTAGAGGCAGCTTGGAGGACAACAGCTTCTCTGCACGTTAGAAACGCTGACATCAGCGGTGAGGGTGCGGGGAACAAGGCCCCTAGGCTGGGAGGGGTTCCGGGCCACTCGCTTCATTTCGCTCATTACTTACCCAGGAGCACAGGGGAGCGGAGGAGCATCCCACCGAATCTCTGAGAAAGAGAAATGGGAAAGATGGGTAATGTCCTGCTCCAGCGGTACCCATAGGGAGGGTGAGGGGAGGAAGTCTCCCATCTGGTAAAAGCCGCAGCCTGGCTCCCCAGGTCCCTCTCCATGTGAGGACCCGAGGCTTTAGAGGGTGCAGACCCCAGGAGAGTGCTCAGAAGCCCCCACCTCAGGCAGCCTGAGAGGAGGAGGGTCGCACCGTGCGTTCTGAGAACCTGTGCGCTGCTGCTTAACACCGCTTGTCATCTTGTCGGGTTTGTCCACCTGCCAAGCCCATGTCCACAGAGCTCTCCGAGTGGGCGGCTGTGAGGCTCCATCTGCGGCCGATAACAGACGGCCTTGCGTGAAGCGCAGGAAGCTAAGAAGCTTTTCTTCGCCGTTGTGGAGAGACCTGTGGCTCGAGGCACTGTTCTTGGAGGGCAGTGGAGATACTGTCAATTACACGCCTGTCCCTCAAGTCCGGGGGCCCGGTTGCTACCTGCGGCTCGGCTGGGCTCTGTCATGATGTTTGTGGCATCTGAGAGAAGTCTTGGAGCTGAGCTGGCAGGTGGGGCTTGGCTCCAGGCCAGCCTGGCTTATCCATGTCCTGTCCCTTTATGCCACTGTACGGTAATCTGTCAGATGACACACCCCAGGGGGCAGTTGTGTCTCACCCAGGTGGCCCTATCTAAGGGGAGGGGTCTTTCCCCCTATAACTTATTAGTGTCTCAGTCTCAGCGGTGGCACCTTTGACAGCCTTCTTCCCACACCTCCCTGGTTCTTAGGCTCCTTAACCTTTTTGTAGTTTTCATGGTGTCCACAGCCAAAAGAACTAGTAGCTCCATTGTTTCAAAAAGAACCTAATGTCAAACAACTTTATAAGTGTTAATGTCCTAACTACGTAGTAATTCTCTAAATAATAAATAAATGAACCAAAAGAAAAGGCGCTGTTTCTTTCTCAAATAATCGTGATCACTTCTAACAGCACTGCACAACTGTTCAGAACTTGAGAGCTGCTCCTTCACTTCCCCTGTTCACGGTGATTTTTGTGTAGCACCTGCTTCTTGTCACATCAACCACTAGCAAACCCACCTTCCAAAAGGTAGGTCCTGATGGACAGGAAGCCATGAGATCTAATGCTGAAACTGTAAACGATCTCCAGTTAGTAATTTAGTCAGTGTCCAGAGGATGCTATGTTTAGGTTTCTTCCCCAAAATTAATTTTCCACAGATTTTCATGTTGAGGGAAACAGACCAGCTTGCAGTTGAGTTGGGGCAAACGAGGGGGAGAAAGAGGGACCTGAGAGTAATCCATGTCTTAACTTTCTCAGGACACATTCTGAGGCTCTGTGCCTGCATTAGAGAGAATCTCAGCAGAATTACAAATCTGGGGTCTTTTCTGGAAATGTCAAAGACAGATGATGCTGAATGGGACAGGACATCTCCATAGGCAGGAGGACTGGGTCTACTGGTCATCCTGGTACCCTCTGGTCACTTCCAGCTGTTTCCAAGTCCATTGTTCCTGGGTCCTTCCTTCTTTTGCAAATGTGTATGATGCTCCTCCAGTGTGAGCAGAGCACAGCAATGAGAAGCAGGATTCAGGGGTGAGTCCCGCTCATCTCCTACCTGTATGACTTTGCACAACATCTGACCTCAATGCTTCAAGTTCTACATCTGTAAAGTGGGTTTCATACAATGATACACCCCATTTGTTTGTTATGAGAGTGAAATGACCTAATGGGAATCAGAACAGTGTTTCTAGCTGGGCAGCTCACCAAACAGGTGTAACAACACAGGCATGGCCTGTTTCTGTTGGAACTGTAGTCCAAAGTAGAAGACATGTCTCAAAAGAGTACTTGGCTAAGGAATACATTACATTTTTTGTGTAGGTGTCAAAGAATTGTGTGTTATGTGTAAATGTTTAACATGGAAATTTAATGTAGATGTCTTTGAATTCTTCCCAGAGTAAATAACATTTAAGTCAGGATTCAAAAGATGAATAAATAGAAGTGAAGAAGGCCAAGAACCAGTAGGTGGAGAATGCATGGAAGAATGTTCCAGAAATAAAGAATTCCATGATAAAACCCTGATACTCTGTCTGGTGTCAAGAGCAAGGATGAGAAAGATTGGTAGGGGTAAAATGATATAGACCCTTAATAATCTTTAAGGAATCTTAGGAGTTTTTTTTTTTCAAGCAGTGTTGGCATTATTTTATGTGTTATAAAAGATCACTTGGGTTGCTAGCTGTAGAATGGACTCCAATGGGCCAAAGGGAAAACAAAAAGACCAGTTAGCAATTATAAATCATATGGTAGCAGTAGAAAAGATGACCCATTTGAGAGATAGTTAGGAGGCAGAATGGATAGGATAACTTAATTGTGGAGAGAGGGGGAGAAAGCAGGCAAATTCCTAGGAGTCTGCACAGACCGCTGAATGGGAGAGGGTGGGGTGTGGTAGCAGGAACAAGGGGCCCCAGAAAGGCACTAGGCAGTACAGGAAGGAGAAAGTGACCCACTCCCAACTCACTTGCTGTACACACAAATACTTGCTGTGGTTTCTGTGTTTCTCCTCTGAAATATCTAGACAACTGGCTCCGGTCTGCTCTTCATTCTGTGCAAAGGCCAGAGCACCAGGGATGGAGGAAGAAGATCCCCACTGGGACCTAGAGCTCTTCCCTGACCCCAAGACACATGTAGAGTAATTTGAAACACGGTTCAGCACCATGCCGGCCATGAGTGTGCCAGGCCGGACTCCGTCAGTTCCTTTCTCCCGCGCTCTGTAGCCATCTTTCTTGTATTTAAGGATAAAAAGTTTTTGATATTAATTAAGTTACATGGCAATTTCCTCCCCCTAATTAAAGTGGAACCTTTTCACAGGACACTTTGAAGTAGCGCTCTGTGGATATAAGAAACTTTTCATCCTCTGCCAGAGCTCTGTAGTGTCTCTTCATATTGTTCACTTCAGTCAGAATAAAACTCTTTCTGATAATGAAGGGAAGAGCATTTAAGTTTGTCCAGCAATTGCACAGTCAAGCTGTCCAGGAGCGGGGTGTTGGGGAGCCTGCTAGAGCATCAGCTGGCTGGCACAGGCAGTGTGGGGGTTTGGGGCCATGACCAGGGGAATATGGGATGATGTCTGTGGGATGGAGGTGGGAAGGAGCTAGAACTGGGGATGGGAGGGAAACCTGGTCACTCATTTAAGGAGATTGGGGAGCAGCAGTACCCCATTCCTGGGCAACAGCTCAGCTCCATGAAAGACTTTTTTGGTATAAGCTTTAATATGCTCCATGAAAGATGCAGTGGTTGGATTATGGAACCTTTCCTTTTTATTTCTCAGGGACAGTTCTCATGCTTTGCTTAGGCCCAAAAGACCCCCTGGATTTCCCAGAGATGGAAGTGACAATAACCTATGGAGAAAAGAAAGAAGGTGAGAAAATGGAAAGGAGAAGAATCTAGACAGGCAGGAGGACTCAGTCCCTTGTGTTGAAAGACTCACTCGCCAGGAAGGCCCTTTTGACTTTTGGACTTTGGCTCCTCTGATTTACTCTTTCCTTCTAAGTTTTCCTCCTTCAAACCCTTCTAAGTGCCCTGGAGGTGGGGAAAGAATGTCTTCTCCCCTCCCTGCACAAAAGGCAATTTCTTAGAAAAACACCCCAGAGAGCAAACAGAGGCCACTGGTTTTTATCTGTGAATCTCACAACAAGTGTTTTCCCTGTAGGTATCGACAGCCAGTAAAACAGGTATCACAGACAGAACCTGCAACACTCCCCAAGTGTCCACCTCCTCCCCACCAAGATGCCGCCAGTTCAGAGTGTCAGACGCTTTAATTGGATTATCGCTGTCTCAACATGTCTCCCAAATAGCTCCAAAGCCCCAGACAAAAGCTACTGGGAGAAGCCAAGTTGCTTCAGGAGGAAGGGTAGGGGTAGAGACAGACAATAGCTCCTTTCCTGCCTCTCCTCCAACAGCTGTCCATTGTCCCCAGTTTTAGGCAAAGGAAGCAGGGCAGGGGCAGGTCCTCAATAAGAGGCCCTGCTTTCCTGCCTGGCTGAACCACTATGAGGCTGAGGAGCCCTACCTGCTGGTGATGGGTGCAGAACCTGGGCTGGGGAGAGGAACGGGAAAGGCAGGGTCTTGAGAAAGAATTGGGAAATGTCAGGGAAGGGGAAGGGTTTCCTGATTCCCTATAGGTGAACCCTATAACTCAGCTCCAGGACAGTCTTGTGACCTCCTGAGTGCCAGGTGTTAGGCTGGGTGGAGGGAAGAAAGTCCTGTTAGCGTGGTTCTGGAGAACTGTGGGCTCCTTCTGAAATTCTTTCCAGATTCTTGTCCTGAACAAATCATTGGACAGAAAATGAAGTAATAAGGTTTTATATTTATTGAAGGTATTAAAGGTAAGAAAAGAGGGGAGAAGTGCTTTGAAAAGAAGTGCTCTGTGGAGTGCAGCCCAATTAAAATGGGAAAGGAAATGTCCTCTGCATGCAGAGAAAGCCACTGAGAAAGAAAGAAGACAGTGGCCACGAGGCCAATGGCCACGATTTTTAGACTTCCATTCTGACGTGAGATAAAGACTGTGCTATCAAAAACCTGCTCGATCTTGTGACAGAAGAACTGAAGGTAGCATTCTCTGGTTGACATCATGTGCAGGACTTGAGAGCTGTTCTGCACAGCCCCTAAATCCTCATGAGTGAGGATCACGCCCCTTTGCCCCGCCGCTTTGCCGCACCTTTATCTCCGGCCTCAGTGCCTGTGTGCTGGGGCTACCCAGCCAGCAGAGAAGTGGCACCGTGTCCAAGTTACGCTAGCAGAAGGCTGCTCTGCCCTGTAATGTAAGAGAAAAACAAACAGCACACTCCAAGAGCTTCAGGAAGGCAAACTTCATTCTGACTAAAGGAGATATGATAAAAGCCTCATGGGTTGGTTTCAGTTGCCTGGACTGCATTGGGCAGGTGGAAGACAGACAAAAAGAAAAAAGAAAAAGAAGCAGAATGCTCCAGAGAGCAGGCCAATGGATGAGAGTTTTACTGGAGAGGGGTAGTACCTGGTGCCTCTGTGTGCTTGGGATACCATGACTGGGTAGGTGTCACTGGAGCAGGAGAGGGACCTGGTAAAGAGGACAGCAGTGGGTAGTGATTATGCAAGGCAGAGAATGTAGCTTTTCTTTTTTGTGTCATGGGAGCCAGGGAAGACTTATGAGGTGTGGGGTGATCTTTTAGTGGAACAATTTTGTTCCCTTTTGACATAGAGTCCCTAATTCTTTATCTCTGCCACATGGCTTGCCATCAAAGAGTTGAATGGTGTTTAAACAGGCTTCAGTGTGGGGCTTAGAGAAATCCAGAGCCATGGCCCCACACCCACTGCTCTCCTCTTTACCAGGTCCCTCTCCTGCTCCAGTGACACCTACCCAGTCATGGTATCCCAAGCACACAAAGGCACCAGGTACTGCCCCGCTCCAGTAAAACTCTCATCCATTGGCCTGCTCTCTGGAGCATTCTGCTTCTTTTTCTTTTTTCTTTTTGTCTGTCTTCCACCTGCCCAATGCAGTCCAGGCAACTGAAACCAACCCATGAGGCTTTTATCATATCTCCTTTAGTCAGAATGAAGTTTGCCTTCCTGAAGGCAAGAGCTTCACCTCTCCCTGTCCACAGAATCTGGCCTCCACCTGTCTGTGGCTGCTCTGTGAATGATTTCAGCAAAGCCCAACAAAGCAGACTTCTCTTCCCAAAGATCCTTGATTAAGCACTAGCCTTGTCCCTGGCCATGCTGACACTGATTAGAGTTATTACAGTAACTATATAAAATACACAAATACTGAGGGAATTGCAGGGGAAAGGTGATGAAGGCCACAGAGGGTTGAGGTAATCCGGGAAGGCTTCTGGGAGGAGGTAGCTTTGTGATGGTGATTTCAAAGGCAGTGGTCAAATGAATGGGTAGGAAATATAAAGAAGAGGCAATTCAGGAAGGAGAATCATCGAGGCAGAGGGTAGCAGCTATGACAAGGGCAAAGGCATCATGTGTTGGGGAGGGGAAGAGGGCAGTAGGTTGTAACAGGACTTGAAGGTGAGGTGCCAGTCAATGGGTCTGTGAATTCTGGGTGGCGAAGTTTAAGTGCTGTCTGTAAATAATGGGCCACATCAATCCATTCTCTGGAGTCCTGGAATATATCAGGCCTCCTTTATTCTGTTTTCTGGGGTGCAGCCACACAAGAAAGGATAGAAGCAGTACCCAACACAGAGAAAAGAGCAGTCATTGCATCCCTCTGAAATTGGCAAAGGCTGGAAAGGTGATCCAACCAGAGCAAATAGCCCTACCAAACTGAATGGTTATCTATCTATCTATCTATCTATCATCTATGTATCAAGGCATTATGTCCAAGGCCTGTATGATAACCTCTGATCTTCATATTTTGGCAGTGAATCTGTGCTGAGCAACTGAGAGCTAAGACTGGGTTTTAGATGTGTTCTGAATACTTGAAAATGGCTACATGGGAAAAACAGTGTTCTTTGAGGAAGGCAGGAAATCTACCTGGATAAACAGACAAATAAAGTTAGGCTAACAAATATTTTGTGCTTTACCATTTTTAAAAAGCCACCTATATACCATTGGATAGTCACAAAAACCCCTGTAAGGACTGCAGGTTAGATTTTATTATCTCCATTTTTATAGATGATGAAACTGAAGGTCACAGAGTTTAAGAAATGTTCCCCCCATATCATGCAGTTCCTAATTGTAGAGGAAGGACTCAAATATTTTCTCTTCAGGCTAAAGCAGGTGTATTTTCTGCCAAGCACAGTCCTAAGAAATACCAATTCCTTTTCATCAGAACAAAGTAGGGTATATAACTACTAGGATCCAACACCTGATTCTTATGGCAGGGCTTCCTAAGGGTTGGGTCTTTAGCACTGATGAAAGCCAGATTCCAGCCGCCAGCCGTAGGAGACACCTGCAGGCATTCCAGCCAATCCAGAGACATAGAAAGAAAACCCAAGCATTCTTAACCTTTAAAAAGATCTTAGCCTGTGGACAGATAAATTAACTCCAGGGCTCTGGGGAGATTAAACCTTATTTTATGGTTTGCTTGTTAAAAAGGCATAACTTCCAATCTCACCAGAGATTGCAATTAAGATAGCGCAAGGCTAAAGCTATATGAGAAGTATTATTTACTCTCGGCTCCCGCAAAGTCCAAAACGACAATGGGCTTTTCCATTCCCTAACCTGCAGTCGATCTGAAGCCACCCGCCTTTGCACCTAAATGCGTTAGGACGCATGCTTCTCTTCTCCCAGCATGGCTGCTACCACAGTTCCATCTTTTGTGGTTGCCCAAAGTAACCATAAAAACCCAAAGTTAAAACAAAGTTTCCAGGGCGTTAATGATCAAGAGATGCCAAGAACATTTTTTACCATCTGCTTCTCTACTGTTGCACCTGAGGGACTCTTTTTCTGTGTTCCCCTTTGAATCCCTGGATCATACCAGCCCCAAATAGCTCCTTGATTTCTAGCAAAATCCAAGGAAGAGCCAGGTCACCAGAGAGCAGACTGATCTTACTAAAATGTGCCCACGAGAGAACCATTTTGAGACTTCCCTACCATAGCTATTAGAGATTTCATCTGAACAGTGATGCGGAATTTTCTTTCCTAAACTTCTGTGAATAGTTGTTCATTTTGTTTGCTCAACAATTATCAGCCAAACTGGGTGCTCGGTCCCAAACCTGTAATTCCAGCATTTTGGGAGACTGAGTCAGGAGGATTGCAAGTTTGAGTCATACCTGGACAATTTAGAAAGACTGTCTCAAAATAAAAAGTTAAAAAGATTGGAGATACACCTCAGTGCAAAGGCCCTGCATTCCCAAATAAATGAATAAAAATTATCACCAGGTACTGTTAAGATGACTCTTCCTGGGATCTGTATTACCCTTCAGGACTAATGGTTCCTTTTTCCCATTCTGTATGTATAGAAAACATACAAAGGGAGTGTAAGCCTGTCTCTGGGTGATTCCATACTGGTTACTATGATGTAGGGAGCTTTTGTTTGGAATTTATCTTTTCCATCTTAAGACTTACCTGGGGCATTTGATTAATATTCAGATCCCAGACTCCATTCAAGAGATTCTCAGTGAACCGTTTGGTATATTGGAGAAAAATTATCAAAGTGGGAGTTAGGAAGACTAGCTTTTGGATTAACTTTTGCTGCCTACAAACTATTCAGTCTCAGTCTAGTCATAGTGTCTTGCTGCTTGTTAAACTTCTCTTTGCAAAAGAAGGGGCTACTAGGATGAGTCTGAGGAACAGTCTAATGGTTTTGTGTGCATAAGTCCTACAACGTAGCCTCAAGCTCATGCAGTTAGCCAGAGGCAGGGCCAAGATTTAACCTGAGGTTGGCTGAACTCATGAACCCAGACACCTAACCATTGTGTGATGCCTTCTTTCTAGATGGGCATCAATCCTGCTATCAACCCTACTATCCTGTAAGTTTCTCACAGCCACAGAAGAGACCTCACAATAACATCGTAAGAGAAGTAGACCTTCCATTCCAACTTGCTACAAGTCTGTCTTGGGTTAATCCTCTAGCTCCTGAATTACACAGAAACTCTGGGCTTGCCCTGCATTCTGTTCTCCTCTCTGGTGGTTATCTGGGGCTAACTTCTGCATTTGGCCAAACTTCTGCATCTATTGCCCAGCAAGCCCAACACATCTGGAGTCCTGCTGTTGTCTCAATTGCACAGCTGTCTGCTGCAAAGATGCAGTCATCAGAAAGCTGCTGCCCAATGGAAATCCAGAGAGCAATCTTTATATGGATCAGCTCTTTATACCTTTGTGTGGATTTCGCCTCTCACTCACAAAGACAACGGAGCGAGTTAGCAGAGTTCATACTGAGATGTGAGTGGCTTTTTAACCAGCATGAAGAAGATTTCCACAGAAAAATCTCTTCTTTCCTGGTGACAGGCCTGAATTTTTGCTAAGGGGGGAAAAAAAGCTCTCTCTTCGAGAGCATTTGTGTGGACCCAAGTGCTTTGAAATGGAGAAAAGCTAGAAGATTCCTCTGAGGCAAAGAAACACAGCCAATAGCACAGGCCCCAAATTTAGGTTCTGCCGACCCACACAGCAAAAAGTTTCCAAAAGCTTAAGGAGGCAGAGTCAATTTGAAGCTTTTCTTTCATTTTGTGCAACAGGGTAGAGGATATTGTTTTGGGGGTGGGGAAGATTGAAACCTGCAGTGAAAGTAAATGAAAAACCAAAATCTCTGCTGGAGGTGTAGATAAAATCCAGAGAATAGAAAAAGAAAGCAAAACTGACCAGTCTTATTTAGCTCCCCAAGGAGAGAAGTGCTGGGGAAAAGAAGAAAGTGACAACAGTAAGCCCTGTTATCTTGTGGTCTATTCATCAGGCCTCTCTGTAGCTGACACTCTTCCGGACAAAGGCCACTGATGTCCAAAATGGCGACGCAGAGACCACAGGGGCTGAAGTGGTTTCTGTATCCACATAGACCTGTGAGATTGCACTCAGCATCGAACCTCAAGATGTCAAAATTGAATGGGACCTTGAACATTTCCTGTTCCAACTGCTTCATTTTGCAAGTAAAACTGAGGCCCAAAGATTATGAAGCTGGTTGATACGGAATGGGGAAAAAGACCCCCAAAACCTTTGGATTCCAACTCCTGTTTCCTATCACACCCTACTCACAACCCAACTCTATCATTTCATTGTTTCAACACAGGTAATCTGAGGACAGTCACCAGTGTTACTTTTATTTCCCACATTCTGTGATTGTGTAGAGTTCATCAGTGGCTTTTACTATATTAATTATATTCACAGTTTCATTCCTCTATGTTCAGTGTGTCCATAGTTACACTGTGCTTCAAAAACCCAGTTTTCCCTATGTGAAGGCCACAAGGTGAGCTGGTGAGGCAAGAGGATGATTCCTTCCCTCCCTGGGTGTTGTCAGTGACCTAATTTATTAATTTTACTTCCCTCCCAGTTTAGAAACCTGGACCCAAGCAGAGCTCTTCACATTAGCTGTCAGTGTTGTCACGTACACTTGTATCAATAATACTGAGCTCTGACAACTTCCTGTATTTTTAGACCTAAATCTTATTTTATAATATAAATATCACACTCCAGACAGGGCACCATCAAGCAATTATTGCACTTCCCAGGTGAGGCAAATTTTTTGGCCTAAACTCTTCAAGGAAGTGCCTGAGATGCACTCTAATCACTCAGACACTGGGGCTGAAGATTATTATACTAATAGATATTACGGGAAAAAGAAGGCACCTGTGCCTCTGGCAAATGGCCAGGTCCTTTCCTCTAGATGGCAGAATGAGGATGGGGTGATTGTACAGTCACAAGAAGGTGGGTACACACTGTACCCCCCTAAGTACAGTGTGTACCTAGGAGGTACACACATGGCCCTAGGAGGGGAATGCACTGCAGGTGGAGAGAGCAGCATATGTACTGTCATGCAATTTCCGGGTGACTTTTACTTACGTAATCATACTAATCTCCACAGTGGAATTTGCGACTTATAACTAAAAGTCAGAATATTCAGTTATGTCTCCTGTAGTACATTTTTAGGCCTCCCACTGTACAGATGAGGATACGGAGGACAGGAGAGGAAAGGCAGTTCAGGCAGAGCTGGTATCCAAAGTCAGATCTTCCTGACTCCTCCCTGCCCCCCATTGACTCATTGAATGTGGGTCCGTCCTCCCCTAAACTCAGCAGATTATTTCAGGGAAAGCTGAAGTTCTATGTTTTATTCGTTGATTCAACATTTGCTCGATTACTATTAATAGAGTACCAGTGATATATAAAGTGCTGTGCCAGGCTCAGGAATACAGACATCACTAGCTTATCTACCCAGTAGGCTCTAAGGAGGATGTTTAGTGTAGACTCCCATAATTATGGAGTCCAGATAAGCAACTAAGAAAGATCCTTCAGAGAAGAGTTCAAGAAAGAATGCCTAAGCCAGAGTTTCCAGTCTACTCTAATGCTTTCCAGCCATCACCCTCTGCCTGCCCTTCAAGCCCAGCTGTCCCATGCGCACCGTGCCTGGCCTGTCTGGGGAAGAGCCTCCCACACGTCACACAGTGCTCCTGCACACACGTGGCCTCACCACTCCCCTGACTGGCACCTGTACCTGCATCCCCCTCAGCATCTATCACACTTTTGTCCAGGACTTTCCTTTGCCCTCGGTCTGCCAAGACTGCACGGTGGAGTTGGTGCATACTACCCACGAATCAGTCAGGAACACCTGAGTCAGTCAGGAACACCGAACACCAGGAACATCAGGCTGCCCCCGGGCTAGTGTCTTGGTGCCTCCCACAACTCCCCGGCCCCTTCTCCCAGCGCACTCAGCAATCACTCCAACCTCCATGTCACACTTTCCCAGCGCTCCCTCTGACAAGTTTATCAAGTTGAGAGATGACACTGTCAATGGGAATTTTAAAAAAATGGAAAAAGAAGAGAGAGAGGCAAAAAAAGCCCAGGAGCCTCCCATGGCACTGCAAGGACACAGCCCCACACTCCCAAGGTCAGTGGGCTGGGCTGGGGGAGGTTTCCTTATTCTTCACTACCTTGGTTCTTAAGTGAGCCTCCCCGGTGGGCAGCTTCTCTTGCAAGCTCCAGGTTAGGGGGCAGAGCATTGAGTCTGTAGGAGATTGCTTGGTAAGACAATGGCTGAGCTGATAATGCCAGTAAAGTCATGACACGAGGGGCCTCTTACAATTTTAAGATCCAATCAACTTTAAAATATTACCAGCTAAGGAGGATTTGAGCAGGGGCTATAGCAAACAATTGATCCTGGTATATTTACTGAGAGTACGGACACCCTGCTGAAATACTAATCCAGGATGGGAAGGTGGAGAGAGGATGGGCTGGGAAACCTGAAACTGCCCAAGTGCTCTTTGAAAATCCTTTGGCAAAATAAATTTGATTAGGGAAAACTAGATGCTGTTTTACATAGACACCCCTTCGCTGTCTATAGTCTGCTCTTTACAAAAATCCCAAGAGTCACCAAAATAGAGGAACTCGTGCAGTGGCCTGATTCCTTACTCAACTCTGCTGCTCCCCCAGGTATTGAAGGTTCTTCGGCACCTGCCTAGCACCTCTTTCCTCTGGAATTGGGCTCCCTTCACTTATCGAGTTGTGTCGTGCCCCCCAGCAATGGCCTTCCTGTCACTCCCTAGAGGTTTTGCAACCTCAGTTGAGGAGGTATGGCCTGGCCTCAGGACATTGGGAGCAGAAGGGCCAGGAGGTGGGAGGTGAGATAAGGGAGACCAGAAGCGTGATCATGCAGTGTCAAGCACCAACTGGCCACATCGTCAGTCCCTCATCTCCTCCCCATCGATGAAACCATCGGCAACATTAACAGAGCAGCTGTCCCCCACTGACCTCAAAATTTGGCCATGGGAAAGAAGATAAGGAGCAGCCTTTTTCCTGGAGGAGCAGAGGTGTACAGTTAATGGGAGGCTTCGGGAGGACTGGTCTTGTGGAAGGCTGGGATGAGGTGGGCTGGACTGCTTCAGATACTCTGCTCTAGGCTCCATGTAGGAACAGCACTGTCTCTGGGGACAAGGCTGCCCATAGAACATTCCTGTTCAGCTTCCTAGCAAACAGGACTACCAGTACCCCTTCCAATCGGAAGCACTGGTTTCTCTTTAAAGTTGTATACTAGGATACAGTCATGCGCTGTATGCACCTAGTGACATTGCTGCTGTCTCTATGCTACTCATGCAGTAAAGAAGTTACTGAATGACACATGTCTCAGAGTGTTTACTTTGCATTAAGGGATGTCTGTTTTGGCATTCACAGTTTCATATTCACTTTGGAGACTGGACCAACGGCTGATGAAAACTGCTGTACGCTGCTCTCACACCTCACTGACTTGCTCCCTTTGCCTGCAAAGCCTGGTTTTGCAAAGGATGCCTCTGCAGTCTTCAGGTTCAGGTCCAATTTCACCCCGTGTCAAGCTTTGCCTCACATTCCGGAGGCCAAGGGCGTCATCTTCCCTACCTGCATCCCATTGCACATGTGTGGCTTTTCGGCTATACTAACCCTCATGCAGTTAGAACTTTTCTTCACTAACTCTTCCATAAGTTGTCAGCTCCCTGAGGTCAGGAATCCCCTGTCTCTACACTTCCAGTTTCTTGTTCAGTACCTAGAAACCACCAGTGTTCAAAACATGCTAGCTATGCAGAGGATGGCCTCTCGTTTCCCCTCAGTCATTGCCAGTAAGAAATGTTTCCTTCTAAGCTAAGTCAATTAATCTGTCAATCAATGTTGGGTCAATGAATAAAATATCAACTTGACAGACAGAGGGGATAAGTTCAAAAGATCTATTGTACATCATGGTGATTATAGTTAATAATAATATATTATATGCTAAAAAATTGCTAAGATTTTACATTTTCTGGCAGAAAAAACATAAGTAGGTGAGGGAATGCATATGTAAATTAGCTTGATTTAGCCAGGCTACATATATCAAAACATCACATTATACACCACAAGAATATACAGTTTTTGTCAATTAAAAAATAAAGCACATATGTAACAGTGTTACCATAAATCATATAGAGTCGTTAATAGTAAACAATTGTAGGCTGCACGAATGGTTGTTTCCTGTGGTTCAACCCAGTCTATGCCTTAGGCATCATTCTTAGGAAGAAAGGAATAAAAGGAAACTAGCCTGTGTTGTGAACACTACCTGCGAGCCAGGTACTTTACAAATATCTTGTTCCGTTTAATCTTCATTTATTCTGGTTCAGAGAAAAGAAGAACATAAAAGAAACTAAATATTCCAGTGCTAGGATAGGTTGGTTAGCCGCTGAAGGTTTCTTGGAGGTAGGTGTCCCTTCCTTGTTCCCATGGCCCCTACTCTGCTTTTCTGTATTGTGGCCCCACTTTTGTGTCCGTTTATATACTGATTGGCTTCCATGCTATGCTCGGGGTGCATCCCTCAAAGGCAGGGGTCACGTCTTGTTCCTCTTTGCTCGTCTTCTGCCCAGAGTGATGCCTGGCATGCTGCTGTACAGAAATATTCACCGCTGATATGCCACAGGCTCTGCGGCTGCCCCATCTCACCGTGGCTCAGGAGCACAGGGCTCCATCTGACTCAGGACAAGAAGCATGGACCCAAGGGTGGGGACCTCGATTCCAAATAAAGGTCAATAGGCACCCTCCCTTACCATTGCCTGCTTTTTTCTGTGGTCCACTTAGTTCCTACTCAAATTCTGACATCATGCCAGATCACAGAGTCACCATCTAGGGGACCAGAAGTGCTTTGGGGAAGATACATGGTATACTCATTAGCACAGCTACAATTTGCTAAACACTCAGCGGTAGTAATTACATCCCCATTTTATAGACGGAAATGTTCTATGCCTTACCCAAAATGACAAGCTAGAATTCCAAGTAGGTAAGACTAAAGTTCATCTTCCCAATCACTAAACTTTACCAGTACAAAATCCAAATCTTGGCTGGGCCCAATTTTCTTGTGCCTGGCAGTTGACAGGTTTATGTGGAGTCTCTGGTGGTGTAGGAAACTTAGGCCAGAAGCACAAAAGGAGTTTTCCCTAGCTTGAGTACTCCATCCTTCACTGGGACAAGACATGCAGACACCGGAGCAGTCTTGGCCCCTCACCAAGCCGAGCCTTTCATTCATCATCCTCAATGAGGAATTAACTCATTGGGGTTGATTTACGGAGATAGGCAGAATCTTCTGCCAGCAAAGCCCTGTGTCTTGATATCTGGCCCCTCTCTGTCCCTGAGCAGCCCCCACTGGAGCGTAAGCTCCTCTACAATCTAGGAGCTCATTGTAGATTTATGAACATGCCCTCCTGACCCCCAGGATTAGGTGTTTTTTTCTTCTTAATCATTAAGCAGGCATATCTCCAAGGGGAAGGCAGAGTTTCACAAAGAGGAGAGGGAGGTGGCAGAGTTAACCAGCCCTGAATATGCTAAGAACTCTATTGCATGCTCTGAATGACAGTGAAGACACATCTTGTCAAATTACTGCTTCAGTCAAACACAGCTAACCCTCACCAACACTGACAATAAGTGACATAAAAAGGTGAGAGAAGGGGGGATGAAACCCTGGGCTATGAACAGGGTTCCCATTTCCTTGGGTGAGAACAGACTCTTGTGTATTGATGTGCACTCTTCCAAATACTTTACTGTGGGAAAGGTTCAAGTTTGGTGTTTCCAAACTATTCTTCTGGCTGAAAAGAGAACCCTCAGGGGAACCTGCCTTGAAAAATCAGCTACCCAGGAGCCACAAGACACCAGCAGAATGGTTAATGTGCCCCCCTCCACCAGCTCTCTTCTGATGCCCAGCCTGCGCTGCTCCTGACCTTGTCACATATTAGAAACAGAGCTCTCTGTGCTCCTGGACTGATAGCTGTCACCCAGGAAAAGTTGGAAGTCACGTTCTTTCAAGGCATCAGTGCTGATGCAAGAGGAGAGATACAAAAATCAAGGGTCAGGTCAAGGTCAGACCCCAGGGAGCA
The DNA here is from genome assembly GCA_004027295.1 of Dolichotis patagonum. NCBI lineage: Eukaryota > Metazoa > Chordata > Mammalia > Rodentia > Caviidae > Dolichotis > Dolichotis patagonum. The sequence continues at coordinate 50,868 of PVJX010003078.1, forward strand.
TAACTGATATCAAAGCTATTATGAACAGAAAATACATAAGGTTGGGCAAAAGCAGAATTGCGACCAGGATGGAAACAGCAGGGCAGGTGCCACCAGAGGTGAGCTGGAGAAACTGTGCTGAAAGGCAAAATCCACATGTGGCGCTAAAAGAGCATAGGGTGGAAAAGAAGGGGCGAGAGGACTAAGACATGTACTCAGCTGCTCCTTATGCAGGAACACCATGGGGTTATGAGGGTCTTTCCAAAGTCTCCTGATCCCATGTAATTCATCCCTGGGAGAAGCAGCTCCTACCCATAAACAAATGTCTTTTCATAATGATCATTGCTGATGCCACCAGATTTATCTGCCTGGCTTTTATTACATTTGGCCTCCCACAAACTTATGTCTAGATGTCCTCTAAACTGTACCTTACCAATCTGGATTCTGATCCTCTATCTGTTCCTGACTTTAAGTTTTTTGCTTGGTAAACTTATTTCTTATTTCTCACCTGTATCTATCTTTTAGTAAGTCTCTCCCGCCAGCTACAAATAAGCACTTCCAGATCCAGGATCGTTCTAGTGATTGTTTCCTTTCTACAACTCTGCGCCCAAAATGACCCTTGTAATTCACAAAAGACGAGGAAGCTATGGGATATCACTGTCTTTGGACAATCTTTCATCTCTATAAAACCAAGCTTTCCAGTAAATACCTGTTATAATCATAGACATTTGAGTTTGGGAGACATTTCACACATACTTAATTTGATTCCTCTCCCATTTGATGTGCAAATCCAGTTATATTAATTATTTAAAATAATAAGCTTCCATTAATTAATCCTGCTGAACACTTTACATATGTCATCTCATTTACTCCTGACATCAGTTCTACAAGGTTGATACTGTTGTTTTCATTTTACAATTTAGGACACAGAACCCATGGTGTCCACTACCTTCTCACACTGACAACCTAAAGTTCTATTTGGGTGTTAGCCATTGAGAGCAGCCACTGTATTTGGAAACATTCTGTTTCATCTGTAGACAGATCTTACCTTGAGAAAGCACCTCCTTATGCTGAAATGAATACTCTCTTATAATTGTTACCCATTGTTATGGTTTTACACTTTGGTAAGATAGAACAGGTTTAAATCACTCCATCATATTACTGCTCTCTAATTACCAGGTCAAACATGTTTCTCAAAAAATTTGCAAAATATTCTTGGGTTCAATGTTTTCTCATAGTACTGCTTGTGATGATACCTGGTGGCTCCAATTTACCTTTCATTATGGTGTCCTTCATAGGGTCTCCATAATTATATACACATATAAATTATATATTCTAGTATGTTGTCTGTGTTAAAACCGTTTCTTCTTTCTTGAGCTAAATTTCACTCTAATCACAAGATTTACAAGATAAAGTTCTTTCCCACAAGTAAAAAGTTGGTTGTTTTCAAAGACAAGAAACAAAAAAGGAAGTATATTCCGTGAGCTATGTATTGTGTGGAACTACCGAATGTATGATAGAAAATCCAGTAAGAAGGGGCAAAGTTGTCAGGAGCCGTCAGGGAAAGCTTTGGGAGGGCTTGTGACTTAACTTTGGCTTTGGTAATAGAAAGCTTTGGGAGCAAAACGACAGAGGACGTGGGATGATAAACTGCAGGAATAAATCTCAGATGGGTGCTAAAGGTAAGGAGCAGGATGGCTCTGTGTCAAGAGAAGAGGGGAAGTGAAAGATGTGGATGAGGGGGAGGTGGAGATATTTGAATATGAAACTGTAGGATTTATACTTGTGGGATCGTAGCATCAGTGAGACAAAAGAAGGTTATTTTAAGGGCATTTCTTTCAGACCAGTCTTTCATGTATCTCACTTTTGCAGGCCCAATATTTTTCTGGAGGGAACCTATGCTAATTTCTATCACCATTCCTATTTACCTCCAGCTGGCTTTTCTGTCTCTATCGATTTCAATCAAAGCCAGTTCTTTTTTTCTTCACCTTTGCCTGAATCCCACTTTACCTGGCAAATGCTGTGATTCTATGGTGAAGCTCATCATTGCCTCCCTGGATTCCGCTCTGAGATACCTGCCTTCCTCCTGCCTCAACTGTTCCCTGTCCTCCTTCCCCAAGTTTTCCACCTAAGTTATCGTTTCCCTTTCCATCTTTCCTATCAGCTCTCCACCATCTTCAGAACGAAGGTCACATTTCCTGCTCACATTCAAAGCCTTATTTTCAGTCACTCCTTCTGTGAACTTATCCTCAGCAGTACCAAGAGTTTTTAGTTGCTTGATCACACCGCGTCATCCTTCACTTCTTTTTCTTCACACTTACTGTTCATTCTACATGGAGTGCATTTCCCCCTTTCTCATTTTGCAACACTATTCTTTGAGAATCATTGTAATATGGCCTCTGGGGGCACTTTCTTAGCTACCCAAGCTGAAACAGATGATCTCTCATTTCCCAATCATCTTACGGCATTTTATGAGTGTTCAGTATACTATATGTGAATGTGAATTTACCACACTGGGTAAAAAGCAAGAGAAACCAACTAGGGTGTCTTATCTTTATTGGAAAGCTACCAAGACTCACAGAGTCCAAGCTGCAGAACCAGGCTGGAAAAATGAACAGGAATCAAATGAAATAGAGAAGTTTGGCTGCAGAGACCATAGGAAAGGTCACATTATAGATGCAATCTGTTCTGTGTGCAGCTACTACTATGGGGGTGGCCTTCAGATATTCCCACTGAGACAGAGGGAATTCCCATCCATGTAAGAATTTAAATTAGGGAATCTCCAGCGGAACAGAATAAAGGATGCAGAAACAGCTCCAGGCACATGCAGCCATCTGATCTTTGACAAAAGGGCCAAAAACATTCACTGGAGAAAAGACAACCTCAGGTGCTACTGGGAAAACTGGTTAACCACATCCGGAAAAATTAATCCAGATTCTCATTTCCACCCTGTACTAAAATACAATCAAAATGAGTTAAGACCTAGATATTAAAACAGAAACACTGAGCCTACTGGAAGATAAAATTGATGATTCTTGATGATGTAGGCATAGACAGGATTTTCTGAATAGAACCTCAGTTATATGAGAAACAACCCCAAGGATCAAAAAATAAGTTTATATCAAATTCAAAAGTTTCTGCAAAGGAAATAACCAACAGAATGGGAGACAATTTTTTCCAGGTACTTACATGCACAGAGGAATAAGATCTAGACTATATAAACAATTCAAAAATTAAAATTCTCAAAATAAAAGGCCCAATCAAAACACAGACAATAGAAATAGACACATTTTGGAAGAAGCACAAATGGGCATAAGTACATGAAAAAAATGTTCACATCTTTGGCTATTAGAAAAGTTCAAACAAAATAACACTGAGATTTCAACTCACTCCTGCAAGAATGGTTATCATCATAGACTCAGAAACAACAAATGCTCATAAGATTGTTGGTAGAAATACAAACTAACACAGCCACCATGGGAATCAGTATAGAGATTTCTCAGAAACCTAAAAATAGAAATTCCATTCTACACAGCTATACTTCTTCTGGGAATTACAGCCATGTGTGTGTTCCCATAATTATAGTAGCACAACACACAAAAGCTAAATCTTGGAATCGACCTCTACGCTCATCAACAGGTGAATGGATAAAGAAAGCGCATTGTGAAAGACCTACATTCACAATAGAGTATTACTCAGCAATAAAGAAGGAGAAACTTGAGTCATTTGTAGGAAAATGGATGTGCCTTGAGGCCATAATGCTAAGTGAAATAATCGGACACAGAAAACTAAATATCACATGGTTTTTATTATATAAGAAACCCAAAATATAGATAATAAAAGGGAAAAATAAAGGACCAACAATAAGGTAACAGGAGGTGGACCTTTTGAAGATAGGAAGGAGACCTAGGGATAGAGGGAGAGAAGAAGGAGGGAAGTAACAAAGACCAATATATCCCATGATGAATGTATTCATTATGAATCACAAACATGCACTAATAAAATTGATAAAAATAAAATAGGAGACCTTCTCTTCTTCCCCAAGCCCTCCGTCTTCTTAACTGGCATAATTAAAATCTTCCTTGTGGCAGGGGATGGATGAATTGAACCTCCAGAATCCTGAAGAATAATTCCTTTCATCTGTGAACTCTGAAAACCCAGCAAGAAAATCAGACTGCATAGATGCCATTTTTCTGACTCCCAGAGACGACACCTAATAAACAATTTCTAGCATTTTGTGACTGATAATAATTGCTCACTTAAGGGCTCCAAAGCTTTAATTTAGTAGTTCTGTAATCAACGGCAGTTTTCACCTGGAGATAGCAGAAAGCTGAGTGACGGAGAAAAATAGCTCCTCTCCTCGTATGTTGTCAGTTCCAGGAGCAGAAGGAAGGGGGAGAAATTTTGCCTGGTTTCTGATGGGGTGGAGAAGGGGAGTGGAGAGAGGCTGAATCTAGGCTTTGCGGGGATTGTTTCCTTTCTTTTTATTTTAACGAGTAAAAATCCCACAAAATTTCAAAACAAGGTAATAAAAGAATAACAAGGGTTAATACATTGGATATTGTTGTCTTCAGATTACTCAGAGCACAAATATCAGCATTTAATTACCCAAATGATATTAGTACAAACCTTTCTTTTCATTGAACTAAGAGAAATTACTAGTGATACTATGTTAACTATCTATTTTTGCTTTTCCTTTTTTTTTCCATTCCCCATTCCAGTTTCTCTTACCTTTTGCAACTTCTTCCCATTTTACAATATCTACTCTATATTTTGAATCTTATTTTCTCTTTCAGTTTATCACACTGAGACAATATGATGTTTACACATGTGTGTCTGGTTTATTTCACTTATGAGTATGAACTTGAGTTACATCCATATAGCTACAAAAGTCTCCAGTTTATCCTTGTTATGGCTAAATAGTGCTTGATTGTATAAGAAGACCACGACTTTTTTGTTCATTCCTCAGTTGATGGGCATTTGAGTTGTTTCCAAGATCTGGCTATTACAAACTGTGCTGCTATAAACATAGGTGTACATATATTGCTGTGGTATGGTGTTTTTAACTCTTCTGGGAAGACAGCCAGCAGGAAATAGCTAGACTGAATGGATGTCCAATCCTAGATTTTTGAGGAATCTCCACATTGATGTCCTCAGTGGCTTCACCTGTGTACACTCCTACCAACAATGGAGAAGAGTTCCTTTTCCTCCCACAGCCCCTCCAGCATTTGTTATTGGTTGATTTCTTGATAATAAACATTCTTTTAGGGCTGAGAGGGAGTCTCAGGATTGTTCTAATTTGCATTTCTCAAATGACCAGTGATTTTGGACATTTTTCATATATTAATTACTGTTTGTATTTTTTTATCTGAGAACTGTATATTCATCTCAGCCACCCATTTTTGGACTGGGTCTGATTTAAATTTGGGAGGTCTGATGTTTTGTTTTGTTTTGTTTTGTTTTTGAGCTTTTTATGTGTCCTTGACAGTAATCCTTTATCTGAGGAAAAACTGGCAATCATTTTTTCCCACATCGTGGGTTGTATCTTCACTTTGTTGGTGGTTTCTCTTGCTTTTCAAAAGTTTTTTCATAAGATGAGATCCTGGTTGTTGATTCTTTGTGATATTTCTTGCACAATTGGAGTTTGATTCATAAAGTTGTTGCCTACATTAATGTCTTCAAGAGTTTTACCTAATCTATCTTCTAGCAGGTTTCATGTTTCTGTGTTAATATCCATTTAAAATTTAGTTTAATGCATGGCAAGAGATATGAGTCCAATTTTAATCTCCAACATGTGCAGAGCCAGTTTTTCCAGCACCATTTATTAAAGAGGCTATCTTTCTTCCAGTGAATATGTTTGGCACCTTTGTCAAAGATTCGGTGGCTTAGTATGTCTGGAACTGTATATATATATACATATATATACATACATATATACATATATATATATATTTTCTATTTTAAAGAGAACAAAACAAAACAAAGCAGATCAAAACAAAACAATGTAACCAACACAGGATTTCAGGACAAGATAACAGGAAATCAACAGTGGCTACCATAATGTCTCTTGTTTTCATCAAAATAGTTGTCTATATATTCACACACAATGATTCTAAACAAATAAAAGTATAAAACTGATCACTTATGAGTATGAACTTGAGTTACATCCATATACCTACAAAAGTCTCCAGTTTATCCTTGTTATGGCTAAATAGTGCTTGATTGTATAAGAAGACCATGACTTTTTTGTTCATTCCTCAGTTGAATTAAAGCATTATAGGTCTTCAAAACCAGACAACAGAAAAATCAACAATGGCTACCATAATGTTTCTTGCTCTCTTCAAAATAGATATCCATACCTTCACACATATTGAAATCAAATAATATAAAATAAACTAAAACCAATCAAAACAAAGAATAAAATTATTATTGAGCTTCAAAGCAAGATGATACAAAATCAGCAATGGCTACCATAATGTCTTGTTTTCCTCAAAGTAGCTGTTCATACCATTACATGTAATAAAGTCAATTCTTATAAATTCTTTAGGAAAAGTTCTAGGCATGTATAAGCCTATTCATGTACATCTATCCTTTCTGTATTAGAGAAAAAACAGAACAAATCAAAATATAAGAAAAACAAAATTTACAAATAAATAAGAATAACAGCCCAAAACAATAACAATATAGGCTTTCCAAACAAGTTGATAGGAATATAACTAAGGTTAAACATTTCTGAAATGCAAAGGCACAAAATAAACATTACCATTCCAAAAGTTAAAAACAGGGGAATATAAAGCATTGGAAACAAAGCAAGTCCAACATCCAGCAGGGCGAACATTAAGTCCTAGAGTTCCATGCTCAGCATTTGAAGCAATATGATTGCAAGCTCCAAAAGGCTTGGGTGATTTCACCCCCACTGCACTTCTAGAGATTTCAGCTCCTGCAGCTTCTCTCTTAAACCCTCTTTGCTTGTTTTTTGCAGCTTTCCTTGGATGGTCTGCTGCTAGCTGGAGCAGTAGCCAGGCTTTTCTCTCTCTTGGCAATAGGGGTCCAGTGCCTGTATTGCTGGGCTCTGTTTATCTGATTGTGAAGAAAAGCTTTTCTATGTTGCCGCCATTCTGGAACCTTATGTGGCCTCCCGTGCCATTCTGGAGCATGGTGCTCTGATGCTTTCTCATCTGAGAAAATTCTTTCACTTTTGCAGTTTTGAGGCTGCAAAGGGTGGAGACCCGCTGCTTCCTGGGATGCCCAGTGGCCATCTTTCTTGTCTCTCTGTTTCTTCTCAGCAATCAAAGTCTCTGCTCTATCTTTACAATCCACAGCTTTACTGGAGTTTTCCTTCTGGCCAAACTCACAGTGTTTTAAATTATCCTGCTGGGCTCTTTGCTCTTGATTTTCAACATAGATCTGGCTAAAAGCCCCCAACAATAGCCATGCCACAGCCTCAACATTTGACTGCCTTGAAATTTCCTTTGCCAGATTAATCAGTCCATTACCCTTAATCTCAGTCTCAGGCAAAGTCTCTGGGCATGAGCAATGCAGACAAACTTTCTGCCAAGCCATAACACACATCATAGGGAGTCCAACAACCAATGCAGTCTTCCTTCCCAGGAGAAACCTCACAAGCCTGGTCTTTACTATCAGGCTTTCTATCAGCCTTCTGGTCTCTTGAGCCCTGACTAAAATCTCCTTTACAGAAAAACATACATTGCTCCAGCTCTGTGCATCCAGGCAACATGTCCGAACCTTTCCAAACTCTGCCCACAACCCATTTCCAAAGCCTCTCAAAAAACATGGTCAGGTATAGTCACAGCAATGACCCCACTTTCAGTACCAAATTCTGTCTTAGTTACTTTTTACTAATTACTGGGACAAAATACCTGATACCCAAAATGAAGGAAGGAAAAGCTTATTTCTTACAGTTTTTGGAGGTTTCAGTCCATACTCAGTTGGCTCCAAGGCAGGGTGGCATAGCGGGGTCACAGTTCATGATGACTGCAAATGGCAAAACTGAAACAAGCAAGAGAGAGAGACACCTATTCTTGCTGCCATTACATCACATCCTGACTCCACCCCTAGGAGGGTGTAGCACTGACACCACCAATCCAAGCACTAGATAATGAACCAATCACAAATGCACAATACAAATAAATACATGAGGCCTGGGGGCCACCGACACAAACCATGACAGTCTATATTGCATTGATTTCTTCTCTTATATTTTAATTTCCTCCCTTCTTTGTGCTTTTTCTAAATGTTTGAGGTATAAAATCAGGTTGTTTATTTGTATTCATTCTGTTTTCCTGATGTGGCAATTCATCACAATAAATTTCCCTCTGAGGACAGATTTCATTGTATTTCATAGATGCCAATAAGTAGTATTTGTATTTTCATTTGCTTAGAAGGATTGCTTAATTTTTTTAATTTTGCCTGTGACCCCATTATCCAGGGGTGTATTATTTAATTTCCATTTGTTTATGGAGGTTTTGCAATTTCTTTTGTCATTAATTTCTAGTTTCATAGCGCTATGATTAGATAATATGCATGGGATAATTTTTATTCTTTTGCATTTACTTAACCATGTTCTATGGGCTAGTATATGGTCTATTTTAGAGAATGTCCCATATGTAGCTGAAAAGAATGTATATTCTGTTGCTGTTGGATAGAACACTCTGTAAATATCTATTAAGTCCACTTGTTCATAAGTTTGATTCACTTCTGTCATTTATTTGCTGGTTTTCTGCCTTATTGACTTGTTTCTTTGTGTCAATGGGGTGTTAAGGTTTTCTGTGATAGTTGTATTATTGCTTACTTGATTTTTCATTTTGGTTAATATTTGTTTTATATAGCTGAGTGCTCCCATATTTGGTGTATATGTATTTAAGATTGTTATCTCTTCCTCTTGAAGTTTTCCCCTAACTAATATGTAGTGACCTTCTTTATCTCTTCTGATCATTTTTGGTTTGACTTTCATATTGTCCACAAACAGAATAGCTACTCATGCTTTTTTATTGGTGGGGGCACAGTTCCTGTTGCATAAAGTTTTGTTTTCCATCCTTTGACTTTCAGTCCATGAATTTCCCTTTGGGTTGGCTGAGTTTCTTGTATAGAGCATACAATTAGATGTTATATCTTGATCCATTTGGCTGGTCTGTTTCTTTTAATTGGTGAATTGAGGCCATTTACATTAATGGTTATAACTGATATATATTGATTTATATTTGTCATGTTATTTTTCTTCTGTTGGTTCTTTACCTTTCCCCTCTCTTTATTTATTTGTGCTGCTTGCTGGTTTCTTTCTGTTGCTGTTCTGGAATTTGTAGTTATTTTTATGTCTATTTAGAATATCTTTCAGTATTCTTTGCAGGATTCATTTAGTGGTTATGAAGTTCTTCAGCTGTTCTTTATCACAGAGTATTTTATTTCTTGATCAACTTTGGAGGACAGTTTCACAGAGTACATCAATCTGGGTTGGAAGCCATTTTCCTTTAGGATTTGAAATACTACACTCCATGCTCTTCTTGACTTCATTGTTTGTGTTCAGAAGTCTACTGTGATTCTGATTGGCTTTCCTTTATAGATGATTTGTTTCTTTTGTCTAACAGCTTTTAATATTCTGTTCTTATGTTGAATTTCTGGGATGTTGATTATTGTATGTCTAGGTGTAGATTTATTTTGGTTATGGCTAATTGGAATTATAGATGCTTCACTTATCTGAATGTCAGTTTCCTTTCCTATGTTTGGAAAATTTTCATCTATTACTAATGTAAATAGTGTTTTAATATCATTGTATTATCTTTTTTGCTTATACCTATTAGTCTTATATTGTTTTTCTTTGCAGCATCTTGCAACTATTGAATTGTTATTTCCTACTTCATTGATATTTTTAAAATATCTTTCCTTTTTTGTTCACTAGCTGCTATCTTGTCTTTGAGGTCTGAAAATCTATCTTCACATTCTTTGAGGTGGTTTTGACAACTTTCAATGGAATTTTTTACTTCCTGGCTATTTCTTTGAATCTGTTTCATGCATTCTATTTTTTTTATATTGTTCATTCAAGGTTTCCGTCTTTTTGCAGTGCTCCTCAACTTTTTTAGCCATGTCTTCTTTAGATGTGTTCAGCATTTCTTTAGTATGTTTATAATTTCTTCTTTTACCTGAGATATTATTGCTAATCTGAATTCCTTTGCAGCTTCATGGAGTTGAAGAATATGGATTCTTATTGAGGACTTTGCATTTATGTTCATTAGGGAGATTGGCTTGTAATTCTCTTTCTTAGTTAGGTCCTTCCTGTTTTGGTATCAGGGTAATTCTTGTTTCAAGAATCAATTTGGGAGTATTGCTTCCTTTTCAATTTCACTAAAGAGCTTGAAAAGTAGTGCTATCATGTCTTCTCTAAATTTCTTTTAGAATTCAGCAATGAATCCATCAGGGCATGGCCTTTTAATGTCAGTATGTTTTTAATTACATCTTTGATTTCATTGACTAATGTTGGTTTATTTAGGCTTTTTATATCTTCTTGATTCAGGGTAATTCATACATATCTAGGAATCTGTCCATTTCTTCTGCATTTTCCATTTTACTAGAATACAAGTTTTCAAAGTAGGTATAACAAGTTGCTTATTTGCACTTGCTGTTTTCCTGATATGGGTATTTACTACTATAAATTCCCCTTTTAGGACTGCTTTCATTTTGGCCCATAAGTTCTGGTATATTGCACTGTCAACTGTCTAATTTCTTCTTTAATTTCACCTGTGAGCCATTTTTGTTTAGGAGGATGCCATTCAATTTCTATTCATTTATGAAGTTTTTGTAATTTATTTTGTCATAGATTACCAATTTCACTGCACTATGATCTGATAACATGCATGGGATAATTTTAATTCCTTTGCATTTAGTTAAGCATGTTCTGTGAGCTATTATATGGTCTGTTTTGGAGAATGTCCTGCATGCAACTGAAAAGAATATGTATTCTGATGTTGTAGGATGAAACATTCTGTAGATATCTGATAAGTCCATTTGTTCAAAAATTTGGTTCAGTTCTAATATTTCAGTATTTATTTTTTTCTAGGTTATCTGTATTTTGTAACAATGAGGTAATGAGATCCCCAATACAACTGTATTAGTACTTATTTGATTTTTATGCCTGTTAATATTTCTTTTATATCATTGGATGCCCCAGTATTTATTGCATATATATCTATAATTGTTATCTATTTCTCTGGGATTGTTCTATTTATAAGGATGTAGTGATGTTCTTTATCTCTATTAATCAATCTTGGCTTGAAATTCACTTTATCTGCAGATAGAATAGCTACTCCCTTTTTTTGGGTGCCTGTCACATGATGTTTTTTTCCATCCTTTGAATTTCAGTCTATGAATGTCTTTTTGAATTTAATGTGTTTCTTATATGCAGCATAATGTTGTATCTTGCTTCTTGATCCATTCTGCTAGTCTGTGTCTTTTGATTGGTGAATTGAGACCACTAACATTGATAGTTATAACTGATATGTATTGACTTATCCTTGTCATGTTGTTTTCCTGATGTTGATTCACCCTCTTTTTTTCCTTCCCTCTGTTTGTTTTCTGTGTCGGTGGAACCCTTCTGTTGAGATACATGGAGCTATAGTCCTTGTTATCTCTTTTTAGAATGCCATTAAAAATATTTTGGAGTGTTGGGGCTGGGGGTTTAGCTCAGCGGCGTAAGTGCCTTTGTGGCAAACGTGAGGTCATGAGTTTGATCCCCGGCACCAAAAAAAAAAAACAGAAGTTCTAAAATGTTTTGGAGTGCTGGTATTGTGATCATAATTTTCTTCAGATGTTCTTTGTCATGGCAGTATCTTATTTCTCCATTAGTTTTGAAAGATAGTTTTGCAGAGTACATCAATCTGAATTGAAAGTTTTTTCCTTTAGCACTTCAAATACTTCACTCTAAGACTTCTTGGACTTGAGGGTTTGTGCTGAGAAGTCTGCTGTGATTTTGATGGATCTTTCTTTATAGGTGATTTGTTTCTTTTCTCTAAGAGCTTAAAAGATTCTATTATTGTGTTGAATTTCTGGAATCCTGACTATGATATGCCTGGCTAATTGATTGTGACTAACTGATTTGATCATGGCTAATTGAAATTCTGTATGCCACAATTATTGTGTATGTCAAATTCTTTTTTTCTACCAGGGAAGTTTTCTTCCATGATGTCTGTGAACAGTTTTTTTATATCATTTGTACTATCTTTTGGTTTTTTTATTGACTCCAGTAAATCTTACGCTATTCTTTTTACCTTGTCGAGCAGGTACAGGATTGATTTCTTATGGCCCCTTGCTATTTTAAGAAATCTTTTTTCCCTCTCTGATTGTTAACTACAAGCCTGTCTTCTATATCTGAGATCCTGTTCTCACATTGTCTTAATGTGCTGTGAATACTTTCAATGGAATGTTTATTCTGCTGGATATCTGCTTGAATCTGCCTTATGCATTCCATTTCTTTCTTAAGCTGAGCATTCATGGCTTACATAATTTTATTAAACTCATCTTTTTGTCTGTATCTTCTTTAGAGTCATTAAGTGTGGTCTTCATTGTGGGCACCTTCTCTGCAGTTATTTGAGAAATTATGTTTGATTTGATTTTTCCCAGAGCCTCATTCTTTTACTTTGTGTTATCACTTCAGAGAGGCCACATGGGAGATTGTACCACCTCTTTGCCTCCTGAGTTTGCTTTTGATGAGTTAGATGTCTGGTATTACATCTTGTTTGAGTGTTTTCTCATTTTCTTTTCATTTTTTAGTTTAATTCCTGAGGTGATGCTTGTAAGTTGTCTATGGTGTGTTGTTTTATTGCTAGTATTTAGGGCTCTTAGGAAATGACTACTTCTCCAAGGTATCTTCCAGACATAGCTGGTTTGGGTATTTTGAGTCTTTTGGAAGATCCTATCTCTTCAATTTTGGGGGGATGAGAAGTTGCCACTCATTTGGCCCAGTCCCTGGTTCTTTGACACTGTGCAACAGTATTTTCTGTGACCCTTAGTCAATCTCAGCCATGAATTCCAGTAAGAACAGATGCTTAGAACAGTTATGTCACTTTTGGCTGCAGTGGAACCAATAGTATCAACACAGCCTAGAAACTGACAAACTAAGCTAACCATTAATTTACCACTTTTAATCACATGAAATAGATTTGTGATTATATAACAAAATCTAAAGCAATCCATAAAACTGTATGCAGCATAAGTCCTTAACATGTCAACTTTGCCCTTGGGATTTAAAATTTAAAATTGGTTAAGGAGAAAAATAAAGAAGCAGAAGGACAAGAGGAGATTAGAAGTAAGGTTGGAGAATAAAGGGGATCATGCTAACTGTGGGAAGCTGGTGCAGAACACTGGATGGAAAGAGAAAAGGAAGAGGTAAAAAGAAGAACAGAACAGAACCACAACCTCAAAGAGGATAGAAACCACATTCATATGCATATAAAAACAAGATCAAACAATGAAAGAAAGACAAACAAAAAAGCAGAAAAACAAAAACACAACTACAGTGACAACAAAAAAACAAATGAGAGGGAGAAATAAGAGAAGAAAATGAAAAAAAAAGTCCACTTCCTGGTTTGTCTCTGCTGTTACTGGTAGACAATATGTGGAGATAGAGTCCTAATGTGTGTAGATCTATCCCAGGAAGCCATCAGTAGCTTTTTGGTGGGGTAGTGGATAATTTTAGCAAGCTTGCACTTTATTGCCAAGACCAGACTCATTTGGCTTGCAGCTGTCCATTTACCTTCTGCAGGCCTGAGCCCATCTGGGAGCTGCTAAATGGAACCAGAAGCAGCTCTGAGTTTTGAGCTCAGTTGTCCCCTCTCCTAGGAGGCTCCCAGCTAATCGCTGTCTTGCACAAGACTGAGCCCTCAGCCCTCACCACCGACGAGTGTAGTCTTTGATATCTGCTGCTCCCTTCCATTGCCGTGTTTCTCCATGGAGGCCTCGGGGTTTACCAGCCATCACCATGTGTCCGCAGGTTTGAGCTGCTCTTCTTGCAGAGCGAGTCCTGTCTCAGGGAGAAGATACGGCTACTGGTTACTTTCTTTGTGGAAGTTTCTTCATTCTCTCCATTTGCTCTATTCAATTCTTGCTTCAGATTCTTCCTGGATCCAGGGGACCTACTTCCCTCCTTCTCGCCTTCCTTACGTTGCTATATCCTAACATCTGGATAGTGACTCTCAGAGAGACTCTTTCTCTGCTGCTTACCACTCCACCATCTTGGTGCTCTCCCACAGGGGATTTCGTTATCACAGACGATGGGCACCCTCCTTCCGTATTCAGCTTCTCAGACCGTTAGCTGGTTTTCTTGTTGGCTCTTAAAACTCCACTCATTGCAGACTCTTTTTTTAGGGTAGTAGGGTTTTAATTTTCCACAAGAGTCCTCACACAGGAGAATCCTTCCCATACAGCCTCATTTAGTTCTTGTATACCTTCACAGTTCCTCTCAACTCACAGACCTTGGTCTCTGCAAGCTGCATGGATTCTAATGATATATCCATTGTTCAATTTGTCTCCTCTCTTTCTTCCTCCTTTCTCTTTTTCTTTTTTTCTCTTTTTCTTTCTATTTCCTTCTCCTTCTCCCTCTCTGTCTCTCTTTCTTTCTGTCTGTGTCTCACACCCTCCTCCCCCCAGTACTGGGGATTGAATGTAGGGCCTCACATATGCTAGGCAAGTTCTTTATTATTGACCTACATCCCCAGCTCTTTTCAATTTTATTTCATTTTGAGACAGGGGTTCACTAAATTGTCCAAACTGGCCTTGAACTTGTGCTCTTTCTTCAAGCTCCCCAGTACCTGGAAGCTCCTCAGTACCTGGAATTATAGGTGCTGTTGGAGTCAGGATTTGCAAGGAAAATGATTTAATACAGGACACATAATTTACAGAATTATTTTATAATATTCACCCAAAGAGTCAAACACAAAAGGTGTAGGAAATCTTTCCATACGCTAAAGACCCTCAAAAATCCAGCTGAGGGCTTGGATCCCATGGCAATATCCTGCATGAGTCCAACTGAAGACCTAGAGCCCATGACACTGTCTCATGCAAGTCTCTTTCACGGATCTGCACTAGGAAAGCCCCAAGGGCAGTGGTGGAAGTAGAAAGTCTGTGCCAGCAGGATAAAGTATCTAGGCCAGTCGGTTGAGGGATCCTCACTGGAGCCAGGATGTGATGCTCAAAGTAAGAACCAGAGCTCCCTCGAAAAGTACCATGGGCATCCTCAGCAACAATGTCCTGAGATCCTCCAACGATCAGAACAGCCAAGTTCGTATCAGGAGGCCAGCATGACTAGCTTCTCCAGGAGATTGAACGGCACACCATGTTCTCCTCCAGAGGCAGGAAGCAATGCTCAAAGTAAGGACCAGAGCTCTCCCAAAGTGAACCATAGCCATTTCTCAGCAACAACAAGGTCCCAAGCTCCTCTGATGACAACAGCCAAGTTCATAGCAGGAAAGAAGCTTGACAAGCTCCTCCAAGAGAATCAACAGCAACAGGAGAGCCAACCACACCATTTCTTCCTCTCAGGTTCTCCTTTTTATGTTGTCAGCAACAATCCTTAGGTGAGCCATCCACGCTCAGAAGCACACTGATTCACTTCAGCTGCGTGTTGACCACCAGTTGTCAATCCACCACAGGTCCAATCATGAATTAACTCTTTACCCACCTCTCTTCATCTCTTTTATCCTCATTGTCTCTCTTAGCTTTGGCTTAGTAAGTATGTCCTGACAGAACTGTAGCTCGCAGGAGAAGATTTATTGTCATCAGTTGGCAATCAAGGCAGCCATTGAGTGAAATCACGCTTCCAGCTAGGATGCTTTGCTGGCATGTAAATTGCTCTATCATTCACCACCATATAACTTTATATGTCCTGCACTCATTTTGTGATATCAGAGAGCCCCAGAACCCACTCAATCAGCTGGACCCTAAGTCAAATTTGGGGTTCATCAAGAGGAGACATTGATCTATCTTCTATCCAGGGACTGCTTCGTGGTGGGCAGAGGAGGAAGCTGCTTGTATGGCATGATTTTGATGATACTGGGAGTACTCACTCTAAAACACTTCCGCTCACATTTTTGTTTAGTGCTAGATTCCTCCATTAGCCACAGAGAGTCATAATAGTATGGGGGAAAAGGCATGGTAGGCTTTAGCATCAAAAGATCCACCATCTTTGATGACTGGCTCTACTGTTCTATTTTGTTACACTAGATAAATAATCAAGCTTTCTGGACCTCAGATTGTTATTGGAAATAAGCGGAGAACCAGTTCTAACAGCACAGCAGGGTAACTGTGATCTATAACAATCAATTAGGCACCTCAAAATAACTAGAAGAGAAAGTTTCTAACAGAGAAATAATAGGGTTTGAGGAGAAAGAAAGGCTAATATTCTAATTTAATCATTACATAATATATATATATATATCACATTATAATGCTATACCATAAGTAAGTACACATATTATATGCCAATTAAAAATAGTGAGAGGTTTTTTGAAAATTCTAAAGGCTTGTTTACATACTAATTGTTTTTGGTCTTCATATATTCAGTGCGAGAAGACTTTTTACCTTCCAGAATCATGTTGAATTTTATACATTCAATGGAGGGATACAATTTCTTGCATAGTAGATAATGTCCTGCACAGGTTCAAAATAAATATCAGAAAATGACTTACAGTGCTAGTTTTAGAAAAATCTAGAAATTACTGAAGTGGTTGATGCTTTTCTGTGACCCACCCAAAAATTCTTGTGACTGTTTTCTCTGCCTAATGCCCAACAATAGTAAACTGAAAGAACTGTGAATATACAACTTCTGTTGATTGGCTTATACAAAATATACCCAACACCTTAACTGTGTCAGGCTTTCTGCTGGTTTCTGGGTTTGCAATGATGAACATGTATTCCTGCCCTAATAGAGCAAATGTCCCCAGGCACAACCAGGTGTGTAACAAGTCACTTCTGGTACAGACAAATAGATGCTCAGATAAGCAAAGTGCCCTGTGATATGGGAACATACAGGAGGGCACCCTGCTCCAACAAGCAAGGTTGGAGGAGTCACACTGTGCAAGATTATGAGTGAGGAGAACAGATAGGGTTAAGAGATGGGGAAGGAGGGAAAACCGTTCCAAGCAGACTAAATATCAGCGGTGAGAGTACAAAGGTGACCAAAATAGAACTGATTTAAGAAATTGAAAGCCTTTCTGTGCAGATGATGCACATAATGTGAAGGAAAGAAAGGTGGAGAGGTAAACGGATCTGCACATAACAGATCTTAAAGGTCTTAACCTTCAGGCAGGAATCAGTGGGTCACAGAAAGGTCTCCTGTAGGAGAGTGGCATTCACTATTGCATGACTCAGAGCACAGTAACAGAACTTGAGATTTGACTGATCTCCCTGCCCACCCACTAGGCTGTGAATTCCACAAGAGCTGGATAATGTGCTATTGATCACCGCATCCTGATTCTCTGTCCTGTAGAAGGCAGTGTGCTATGGAAACGGGAATGCACAAAAGTTGCTGTCCCTACTTCTTTATCTTCTGCAACTGCTCTTGGAATAAACAGGGCTGAAATTCGGAAGATGAAGTAAGAGTTCAGTGAAGCCAGGAGGGGGCTTACCTTTTGCCTGTTGGTGTTTCCTCCTGGGCTCACGGAAGAGAGAGTGTGACTTCTCAAGAAGACTCTGAAATAAGGGTTAGCTCCCAACAGGTCATGAGGTCCCCAGTTAGTTCTCCTGAGGCATCTGGCCACCGCTCCCTCCTGTACTTATGGCACACAGAATTCATCAGACTCGGCACCCTTGCCTCTGAGCCTGGGCTCCTCAACACATTCCTCCTCTGCAAACTCCCTGGAAGCTCCCATCTATGAACCAGTTTGCTCCTGAAAAGAAACTTCCTCTCTGTTCCAGAGCTACATGGATCCTATGTACCTTTCAAGTGAGCCACCACACAGAAAAGGCTCTTAGTTCCTGCACCTTGTTAGCTCATATCATGAACTTCCTGTGCGTAATTTTCCTATGATAATGTTGCAGTTAAATGGTTTCATATTGAGTTTCATGTGAAGTTTTTAGACCTACATCCTTAAGCATCTGGGGTCAGAAATAGAGTAGATACTTCCGGGCCATACCCTAGATCAACTCTTCAATATCTGAAATGTCAGTGTTTCAATTAATTGATGTGGAAACTGAGGAAGCCATCAAAACTGAAGTCCTATTGACTATCAGATTACAGTTGTGTCTGGATTATCCTCTTCAAGCCTTGCTTCTGTTTCTGTTATTATTTTATTCTAAAATGCTAAACAAATGCAAATTCCCGCTTTAATCAAAAGCTCTTTCATTAGAAACATGTCAAGCAATACTTCAATCTTGTGTGTTCGTCTCTGAGACCCTTAACGATAAATGGCAATTTATAAACCTTAAAATGGTCATCATCATCAGGTGACAATTTCCTGAATTACAACCATTGTCTCCAGGAGCCTGACCAAGTTTTAATGGCCTTGCAGTGCAACTTTCGTCTCTTTTTCACTTCAGGGCCCTTACTTTTCCTGCCCTCACAGCTTACCATAGTTTACTCCCTACATCGCTTACTTGGCTCTCCAGTCTGTCTGTCTCTGTGTACATTTCTTCGTGTGGCTCTTTGTGTTTCGAACATTTTGTTCTGCCCCTTGATCTTCCTGCTTTTGCTTTACTATCTCTATCAATACCTCCCAGGCCCAGGTCCCCACCTCCTGTCGCCCCTCCCTCCAAGGTAGAAAGCCATTAAAGCTGCTCCACACGCTCTCTTCCCACTGGCGCATTGCTAACGCTGACTCCTTGCAGTTCTCACTAGAAATAGCTTTTGCCTTTTGTTGCCAAATCAGAATCTTCTCAGCAGTGAAAATGTGGCTTATGAAAGCAAGTGCCTTGTAATTAAATAAATGGATAATTTCGGTGTTTTTATTTTTATTTCTCCTCCTAGGGATTTTCATAGTAACAGGAAGGAACAGATAGCTGTACTTTCATTCATATTGATAGTGAAGATGAAATAAGTTAGTTTATATTTAGGTTTTATTTGGGTATTTGTGATAATTAATAAGAAGGGAAAGAAACATCTGTCCTAGACACGGAGAAGATGAGAAGGAATGGAATGGAGAGAAAAAAATAAAAGTAGGCTACCTCAGTTAAGACTGCTGTGAAAAGATAAGGTTGGCCCAAAAAAAGTGGCTGAGTTTTCATTTGGAGAAGAGTTAAGGAGGAGTTTGGGCAAGTGTATCAGAGGACAGACTGGTGCTGAGACAAAGGCCCACAGAGAAGAGATGGTGAGGAAGTGCGACCATAATCAGTTCACAGCAGTACAGTAAATACTATCTTTACTAAAAAGACTGCAAATTCTTTCAATGAACTGACATTTGACCCTGTAAATAAGGAGTTAGTAACTGACCTAAAAATAATTAAATTTCATACGTGCATGATACAATTTTTCTTCTTCAAAATGCTTTCACAATGTCTCAGTATTACTATGAAATGAATAGGTAGATGTTTTTACTTCCAGTAAAACTATATACATTAAAACACAAGATAGATAATGAACTTTAGAATTCTGAAATTCTTTAATTATTCACATTTTTAAATATAAATCTTTTAAGTTTTCCTATAAAGTGCTTTCTTAAGTCTTCTTTTATGCTATTGTTTTCACTATTGAAGTTTTTATCTAGCAAGATAGCTAAATCCTCCTGCCTAGTAAGAAGTAAGGTATTGACTTTGTTAAATGTTGACTTTCCATGCTTTTTTTTATTATAAATACCTTACAGAGGTTTGTGTGATGTCATGAGTAAATACTGACATTAGAGTTAGGACACTCAGTTTCAAGTTCTAAGCCCATGAATTTTATTCCCTTTGTTAACTTGGGCAACTTATATAATCTCTCCAGGTATCAGTTTCCAGTACTATTATAAAGAAGATTAAGATACCTACCCCACAAGATTTCTGTAAAGATTAAAATTGGCTAACATAATACCCTGTGCCTGGAATATATTAAGTGCTAAATAAAATCCTATGTCTCCTGGTTGTTGCTATTGTTTTTATAATATTCGGTACAGCTTTATAATCTATTAAGTGGTATAAGTATCAAACTTATTACTTATTTTATGTGGAACTATGTAGAACTGTTTTGTATCTCTAGAGATCTCTTTTACTTGTGAGATAATTCCAATTAAATAGCTTTTATTCATTCATACAATAAACATTTTGCCAGGAATGGTTTTAGGTGCTAAGGTTATCGTGATGAAAACACAGAATTCCTCATTTTCTAATGCTTGCATTCTAGTAGGGAAAGACAAAACATTAAGGATGAATAAGAAGAAGATACCAGCTTGTGATAAGATCCTTCAATAACATACTGTACGTATGGAGCGGTCTTAGAGATAGCTCAGATTTGGGGGACAGAGTAAGCTTCTCTGAGGCATTTGGATGATGAAAAGAAACCAGTCGGGCAAAGATTCTGGGCAGAGATGAGCAAATACAAGGGCTTTAAGGCAGAGAACAAACCTGACAGTTTCAAGGAAAGAAGAATTAGTTAAGGAAGACAAGTTGGAAAGAAAGACAGGGCCAGATCAGAGTCTTGTGGGCCATGATGAGAAGTCTAGATTTTGATAATTATTGAAAAGTAATTACTGGAAATTATTAAGAAGAATGACATTATCTCATTAAGTCATTCAAATCCAAAAAGAGTGTTATGCATGCTATGTAATGATGGAGACTGTATTATAGATAGTCAAGAGGAGTGCATGGAAACCATTTAGGAGGTTGTTGTGGTAGACTAGGGTGGGAAAAGAGGAGACAAAGAAAGGTAAACAGATTTTATAGGTAGAACCAGCAAGGTTTGGTGATAGTTTGGATGCCAGGTTGCAAGACAGAAAAGAATCAGAGATGAGACTTGGGTTTCTGATTGAGCAATTGAAAACTGCAATTGGTAGAATTGTTTGTGGGGAATGGGGATGGGGAGGAAAGAGTGCTGTGTTGGACATGGCTAATCAAAGTGCCTGCCAGACAACTGAGACGCACTGCTGAACAAACAGCTAGATATACAGGGAGAGAAGTCAGGGCCAGTTATAAATTTACAAGTCCTCCAGCGTAACAGTATTGGAAGCCATGGGGCTAGATGAGATAACCAAGAGAAGGAATAGACACAGACAAGAAAATGGTTTAAGCATAACCTTGAAGATGCCAAGATCTAAAAGAGAACAATCTAATAATATTTATCGAAATAAACAATTCCACTTGGGTCAGAGAGGTACCGATCCAGATACTAAAGGACTCTAGGCTTCCAATGCCTTCCAGGCTCTGTCTCCCTTTCCACTTTCTTTGTTCACTATTTCACGCTCAATCTTTCAATCTAACCTGCTTCCACCGGAGTCTCTAGAATGCTTCTCCGAAGAAAGGAGCCACTGGCAGTTCTAATTTCCACATTAGCAAAACAAGAAAAGAATCAGTCTTCCTTCCAATTCGAGTTTAAAATCACCTAAGGAAGAGCATTGACTTGGAGTGGTCATAAGCCCATTCTTTGAAGCAATCACAAGCCAGGAGAACAAGTTAAAGCCAATCAGTTGATTGGCCCAGGCTGGTCACATACTCCATGCAGTCGAGGGTGAACTTTTTTCCCAGAGAGATCAGCACATTTCAGTAGGTGATGGAATCACTGAGTTAGGCAGATTTTCCAATTTGGGGTCTTTCATCTAATTATAAATCTGATATGTCTGTCCATATCCCCAAATATAGCATCGCATGATAGCTTGCATTTTAGTTCTTCTTCTTGTTCAAGATCTTTAAGTTTAAATAAATAAATTTCCTCTTATCTAAGTTTGGACCGTTATACTCAATATTTATCTTGAAAAAGTAAGTTGGTCATGGAAAGAAAGGAAAGGGAAATAAAAGAAAAAAAAGCCAAAAGATCAGGAGCATTCTGCATACCCAGAGCCACATGGTTTCATGGGTAATGAGTTTCCAGAGCTCTCTAGTGGAGCTGGTCTCCAGGATCAGATGGTCCTCTTGCAGGTCAGCACATGTCAGGGAAGATCAGGTGACCATCTGTGTATTGTCCTGCCTGCCTGATGCTCTTCCTGCTCTAACCAGAGGCTGAGCTAAGACCAGAGGAAGACTCCTCACCAATTCTTCTGCAGAGGATCCCTTGCTATACACTTCATAACTTCCTCTTCTTACTCTAGTTTAGGCCTGTGCCCAATTTTCTCTTTATTCACTGTGCAAAAATTTAAAAAAAAATGGAAGCATTTAACTTCTAAGCACACATACTTCAGGGAGCTAAGGGAAAAATGACCACCCAAATTTACTAACAAAAAAAAATTTTGATATGAACACACATTCCATAAGAGTGGCTTGATTGGTCCATTTAAGACGCATCTTTCAGTCCCTGTCTCAGGACATTTAGATTGCTATAACGAAGTGAGCTCAGATTTGGAAATGTGTAAGCAGCAGAAATGTATTTCTCACAGTCCTGGAGGTTGGGAAATTGAGTCAAGGCACTGTGAAGGCACTGGGGGTGTCTGGTGGGGACCCTCTTTGCCATTGACCATGCTCGTGACTGGGTCTATACAAGGTGCAAACAAGCTCCCTCCCTCAGATTTCTTCTTTTTATGCAGCTGAGTATTGAACTCAGGGCCTTTACACAAAGGTACGTCCTCAGCCCTTTTAAAAACTTTCATTGAGAGACAAGGTCCTGCTAAGTCACTAAGCTACCCAAGTGAGGCTCAAACTTCAGACTCTTTTGCCTCAGTCTTTCAGAGCACTGAGATCATTTTCAGCCTCTTTGATAAGGGCACTGATCTCTTTTATGAGGCTCTGCTACCATAATTTGGTCACACCCAAAGTTTCCATTTTATAAAAGCTGTCACACTGGAAATGAGGCTTCAACATATGAATTATGGGTGAATGCTAACATCTAAACTAAAGTAGTTCCCCTGTATAGCTACTACACAAAAGGGCAGTTTCAGGGGTATTTCAAAAGCTGCACTTTCTGTACACCTGATTGCAATCTGTGAACACTAAGACTCCTTAATCAGGCTTTTGAAAAGGACGTCCTAAATGACGCTGGTATATGACCAAAAGAAACTTATCAATTATCAGGGAATATTTTGGACCATTCTCATTCTTTGTGCTCCTTTCTCTCTTAATCTGATGTCTGTCCTAAAGGTTGAGATTTGGTCTAAGATTCACAAAGGTTTACAGTTTAGCTCTTCTGCCCCTTCATAATCTTCATTCCAGAAACTACATTATTACCTGCAGAAATATCCTAAGGTCTGGGACCTTCATAAGAACACAAGAAGATCAAATCTTTGTATACCCATAAGTGGGAGAAGGTAACATCAATGGACAATTAAGTTGTTATTCATTGGCAACTAAATGTTAATCAAAACACAATCTTTATGCTGTTTCCAGACGCCCACTTATTTTGTTGGTTTGTTCGTATTTAATCTTTCATTTTGCGTTTTTGGTGCTGTTCTCTTGTTTTTAGTTAGTATATGAGTTGTCGCTTTTTATTTCCCCTGTGAATGTATGGTCTTTGAAGGAAATCATCAGTGTGGTGGAATCAGGATGAACAGGAACCCACTTCAATTGGGGTCAAGGAGATTTTTACTGAACGACTTGCTTCCTGAACAGAGTTTGATACTGTTGTGCCTTTGCATGAAAAGGTACAAGATCCAGGAATGTGACTGAAAGAGAAAAGCCACGACTTGCTGAAGGAAAGTTTCAAGTGGAAAGAGACACGAATCTTGGCAAGGTCCAATGGATTGGACAGGTCCAGTGAATTGGATCCATGGACACTGAAGGAATCAGAAGGTTCGAACTCCCTTAAAAGATTCCCAGGCATGATTTTTCTTTAGGATATGCTTTTACCTCCTCCTCTGGAGTGTGGGTCCAGGGGATACATCTCTCCAATAGCTGCTAAGGAGGTGGTGGGCTTGCTCCTTAGGTGTCAGATGACACAAGTCTTTATCAGTATGATTCCCACAGGCCTTGCTTACAGGCTGAACAAATCATTTTAGGTTACTTTTTTGAGTGACAGGAAGTTTAAAATGGAAGAGGGGATGTCTTCTCCAAAAGCTTCATCGCTGTGCTCTTAATGAAAAGAAAGATTGCAAATGTTAAATGCCACAACCAGGCTGGAGGACAGAGTGGCGAGACAAGTTCCAGGCAAGTCCCATAGAAGGTGGATGGAACTGAGCAAGCACTCAGGGAGTGTGGGGGGAAGGCTCTGAGCAGTGGCTGGGCTGTGTTTCTGGGCTGCAAGCCAGGTGGTAGTCCAGTCTCAGTACTGGGAGTCAACAAGAGTCCACCCATACCCTGAGATGCCTAGAGAGATAAACTGGTATCAACAGGAACATTAAGATTCCAAAACCAAGGCACTAAGAAGGCCAGGCCAAAAGACACTGTGACTTCATGCTAGCATGAGGTCACAGAGTAAGGCAGCATGGGTCGCATGCTCAGCTCTTCCTCTTATGACCTTCATGATCTTGGGGAAGACACCATACCTCTCTAGGCTCCAGTTTCTTCATCTGCAAAGTAAGAAAACAATGTTCGCGTTAGGTAGAATGGAAGTATGACATACGTAGTGCAGTAGCTGGCACATAGCAAATGCTCAAAACGTGATAGCCATTATGATCACAAGAATAAGTAGCAGCCAGTTGAATCAGAAAAAAGGACCCGAAAAAGAACCAAATTACCTAGATTAGTATGGAGAACAAATTGATTTTTAATCACACACACTTGGGTATGAGCTCCTTAAACTCTTCCTGCCCCAGGCCATGATTAGTCCTAGGACTCAGAGCAGAACTGGGTCCAGAGGTGAGGATCAAGTGGCCTAGCTGGAAATGAAGGAGGATGCAGAGACAGGGAGTGAGGCTCCGCCCGCCTGTAGTTTAAGCGATGCAGTAGGTTGTAGGCTAGCCTACACCCTTGTGTAGAGTTTTACTTCATAAAGAAATGTTTTTCAGTATTTTGGGAAAGGGAAAGAACTTACTTTCACTTTCATCTAATGGCATACCTAAAAAAGACAAAATTACAATTCAAAATAAAGACTTTTTTAAAGTGACAATTATTCTAAATATTGAGCCAGTAGCACTGAAATGGACAAGCTTCCTTTTTCACAAGTGTTCTAGCAAAGGATGGACTTTCAATGTTCTAACTGAAGAAGTCTGAGTTGGAAGATTGGGCTGGTTGACCTCCAAGATATTGTCAAAGCTGGAGATGTTAAGCTGTGACGCTCTGCTGGAAATTTGCCAGCTTTTGAACAAAAATCTAAGAATTCCTGCAAAGTTTTAGGAATTAAACTTAGTCTGGTAGGCTTTTGCACTTGAGAGCATCACTTTTTCTCAGGGTTAACAGAGATGATGGACCTTCTACAGGACTGTTGGCTTACCACTAACATTTTCTTTGCAAAAAAATGGAATATCATGGTGCTGGGAATGGGATGGAGGTGGTAAGAAGGTGGGGAGAGAAGAGGAAATAGGGAAAAAAATAGAGATGAAACCTGCAATTAGTTTGTACCACGCTATTTCTATAAAGTAGACCTCACACTTGAGATCTGAAAGGTAATCATCTGAGATATCAGACCTGACTATAAATAGCCAAGCTCTCAGCCTTGAAGTGGCACCCTGGGGAGGAGGGCTGGCAGGGAGGTACCCCTGGGGGTCAGGGCCACCCTCCCTTGATTCATCGTTATTAACTCCAACTCCCAGGACAGGAAGTATCTGAAAGTGACTTATGCCCCTATCAACTGTAATTGCTTCACTCATCACAGGAAAGCAAGCTGCATGGACACCTACACTAGACAAAGCTCCTATGACCACCCAGTGGTTAGAACACAAAATGTGTAATCATGCTTCCGCCCAGGAACTGTCTGGAGCCCCACCCTCCGGCATCTCCCTCATTGTAGGAGCTGCTTGTCTGGACTGTTGGTTGCTCTCCTGGTCACCACTTCCAGCTTGCTCTCAGTAAGTCAAACAGCTCATCTCTCTGCCACATCCCCAGGAAGCCTGAGGAAGGACCAGACCAGGCTGGGTTTGCAAACAGAAGCATGGGAATCTCCAAACATATGCACGCTGGAATAGGCTCGCCATCTGATGACATCTGTGAGCTGCGCCTCCAGCCAGCATTCTGCTCTGGGCCTCTTTGCAGGGGCTCCATGGCTTCCTCACCTGAGGGTGAGCCTCCTAAGTGTGCATCCCTGGGGGTGAGGTGTGTTTGGGTGGACGGGCAATCCTAGGTGTGCTAGTGCAGTCCTCGGACTCCACTCATGGTGTATCCCACTCACAGGATACGCAATGATCTATCCACCATTACACACAATTTAAATTCAAAATTAAAACACATTTTAAAGTATGGCTTTTGCCATTAGATGATTTCTTAATGAACTGATGCTCAAAGAAAAACTAATGTGAGAGATTTAAAAGTACTTTTAGGACCAGGGATATAGCTCAGTGGCATAGCACCAGCCTGGCAAATGCAGGGTCCTGAGTTTAATTTCCAGTACTAAAAACAAAAAGTATTTTTAGCATTAGAAAGAAGAAAAATACTGAAAAATATTTCTTTATGAAGTCAAACTCCACACAAAGCCATTATGGTCAGCCTATTTTTTTTATGACTAGGAACATTTCAGAAATGTAATATAAAAATTAAACTTGAAGTTTGCATGATGAATGAATACAGTAACAGCACACAGTTACTATTTCTGAGTTTCATCCTATCCTTGACTATTTCAGTCCATTTCCAGCTCATGGCACGGGACCAAGCACATAGTGAGTATTCAGTCCTCACTTGTTGACCCGCCTTTCCCCTGAGCCTCGGCCCATCACAACAGCATCTACACCTTCAGTTTTTCTGATTCCTGTAAACAGTGGACGCCATCCAGGTAAGAGTAAGCAGGACCTAAGCAGGAACCAAAGCATGCCCTGCCCTTCCTCTTCTGAGCAAGTCTATGGCTCAATCGCATGACAAGGGGACAGAAGTGCTATCTAGCATAGGTCACCTTCATCTGAGTTATGCTTCTCCTGATGGTAGTACATAGGAAATTGTATGGGCTCTGAAGAAGAAAAATACACGTGTCCATCCTTGCTCCCGCCATTATTAATAGTAATTCACTTTAGGCAAGTCACTCAATTTCATTTATTTTTCCATTAAAAAATAACTACACAGCTAGGCATAGTATACACTTATTACTGGAAGTCCCCTTCTCTTCTCCTGTGTTGTTTGTTCCAAATTTGATGAGTCTTTTTTGCACTCCTAACTATTTTGGACAGCAAATGTAGTCTTTACTCTAAAGAAATGTGTGGTGCATTGGGTGAGGGATATCTGCAAAGCCAGTTTCATGATTATGCAAAGTAGGCTCAGTTCCCTGGGTTCACAACGACCTGGTACTTGATTTAATGTTCTGTTATTGCTGTCTTGAATTTTTAATCACTTTTGAGCAAAGAACCTCTCGTTTTAATTCTGCACTGTGCCCTGAGAATTATGTAACTAGTCTTTGCTTTGTGCACGCAAAACATACTTCATCCCGTCAAGAACATATATGCAATTGCCCTGTCTGCACAACCCAAAGACCCAACACTGGAAGGCGATGAAATTCGATGTGAAAGGAGGGTTTCCTGCAGCTAATCAAAAGTGGGTGGCTAAGAATGAGACACTGGATTCCAAAAAAACAACCCTCAAAACTTTTCTCATGACTGTTTTGTACAACGAAGAGCCCCTTTCTTTAGGCAGTCCAGGATTCAGGGAAATACTGGGTCCTCTGGACAGGCTGTCTCTCCTCAATCTGTTCCTAGTGCCACAGGTCAAATTTATGCTCCCCACATTGCTAGAAAATCTTGCTTTGGGGAGTTACTTTCATGCCAAGCCCCCAGTGCTTTTACTTGGTTTTTAGTTTCTCTCAAATTGTCAAGACTGATGACATATGAGCTTTCTTTTCCTTTTTACTTGATATTTTTTACCTCTACCCCTGTCTTTCTGCCTCAGCTGTCCCCACATTAAGAATGTGCTTCATTTTCACTTCTGCTCATGTTTAAGTCCTGGCTTCAGTACTTACTAGTTGTGTGACTTTGGGCACCTCTCCTCTCTCAAATTCTCTCTGTGTCTCGGTTCCTCATGTGGAAAATGGAAACGGTCTGTCTCGTGAGTTTATTGTGAGAATTAATGAAGCTGGTATACACAATGTATTTAGAGTCATGTGTTGCACATAGTAAAGGCTCAGTAAATGTCAGTATCTATGAGCAATACCTGCAGCCCTGCTTATCTCCATATTAACCTATTGCAAAGCTCTGGAGTTTCTACTTCTGAAAGCTCTTTTCAATGTACCCCTTTGCCCCACCCTTGCTTCTCTCATTTCATTTCAGGTCACTATCTACTTTACTTTCCTGAATTCTCCTGCAACCATTCTAAATTAAGCCCCAAGGTCTAATCTCACCCTCCTCACAAAGCCTAGCATCAGTCCTGGTGTACCGCAAGTGCTCAATATATGTTGAACAGGACAACTGATGAATGAAGAACAGAAGTAGTGTGACGATTCTAAAATATAAATTGGACAACATTGCACTGGTGCTTAAACTCCTGTGTGCGCTACTAGCTTCTGCATCCTCATGCCCCAGCTCCACCTCCTCCGGCAGCATCTCCCAGTCGCTCTTCTCAGAACTGCTTTCGCCCCTTGGGTCTTGGCTTAGCTGTGGTTTCTCTGATCCTGGTCCACGGAATATCCTGTTCTGGGATCTGGCTGTCACTGCTCATCTCTTCTACTGAGTTCAGCTCTCCTCTCCCAAATCCTCAAGGCTGGATCAAGCATCTCTCCTACCCATCCGAGAGCACCCCTAGCTACCCACTCTCCTTTTTCTTGTCAGACTCTTTCACTGGAATCAAAACCCCTCAGTGATAAAGTCTACATCTTATTCATTTATCCTATTTTCAGCATCTAACACAATTTCTGATATAGAATAGACATTTAATAAGTGATGATTTGTTCATCAAGTTAATGTGACACTGTTATTACTTTATTTCCATTTTTGCCATTCCTCTGGTTTGCAAGCACATCAAAAGTGTGCCAGTGTTATTCTTACTGACTCATGCTCCCCCAAGGCCCACGCGGTGCCAGGCCCACAGAAGGCATGTGATGCATGCTTATTAAATATATTAATAACTTTTACATTTCAAAACTTGAATCCATCAGTCTGCACTTACTTTTCGTGAGCAAGAAATCCTATTAGCCTCAACAAGATACCAAGATGAGCTGGAGGAAAGAAAAATCCAGCTAAGAAAACAGCATGATGACAGATGAAGAATTATTAAGTAGTAGGGAGGGTTTGGCACGTGGTAGGAGGCTGTTAGGACAGATGCCATGACACAGTGAGTTTGAGATTGAAAAGGACCTTGAATTCTAAACCATAAGCAATAGGGAGCCAGTGCAGTTTCTTGAAGAAGAGATAGACAAGAAATAACCACTGTTATGGTTTTAAAACCCCAAACAGAAGGAATAATGGCTTGAACCAGTATAGGATCACAGGCAGGGAGACCAGGCAGACACCACGGTGGCAGTGACAGAACAGGTGATGTGCAAGTAGGGAAGGAGGCAGCTGGTTATGAAAACAGCATCAGACTAGTCTGGAAAACCTAAAGATGACCTGGATCTAATCCTGGCCACCAACAGGAGGACAACATTGTCACTAAGAAGACAGAGCAGGTTGATGGGGAAGTTGGAATGCAGTGTTGGGGAACAGGTAATGAGCCGGCACTTGGACATGTGGGGTGAGGGGTGAGCAGCCTTGGGAATGCTGCATGGCAGGCGTCTGGAGTGGTGGCGGGGAGCCTGCCTATCTGGTACTCCCTCTCTGGAAGGCCAGCACACAGGCTCCCCGGGCTGCGTGGCGCCAGTCTTTCCGGGTGATGTTCACAAAATGTAATCATTAGTGAACAGTGTTGAGAAACGCTGGAGTACAAAACCTGTCATTTCTGAATAGCAGGCAGACAGGCAAAGGGGGCTCCCAGGATCAGGCTGGGCATCTCTGTCGCTTCTTTTAGACTAATTGCAATGTGCCATGGAAGGCACTTCCACCCTGTGGAGGAGTGGGTGCTGTGGGAGAGTTGTCCAGACTGCCGGGATGGGCCAGGGCTGGGGAAGGAGAGGAAGGATGGAGGAGAACAGGGAGGGTCGGTGAGGTTGTGGTATTTTCCCCTTTTTTCTTCTTTTACATAGCACATACATAGGCAAGAAAACCAAGGATTTCTGTCAGCTAAGAAAGCTTCTGCAACAACGGCGATGTCAGCTCAGCAGCCAAACTGCCACTTCTGTTTTAATTGGAGCTGCTCTTCTCCAAGAAGGATGGGGAAGGGATGAGAGAAGGGTGGTGGAGAGAGGGTGAGAGATAGAATCAAGCAATCAAGCAGAGAGAGAGATAGAGAGAGAGAGAGAAATAGAAAGAGACAGATACAGCGGCAGATACAGAGGCAGAGACAGAGAGAGAGAGACAGAGGCAGAGCACGGCTTCAGACAGGAAGAAGGACCCTGGGATAGTCCCCAGCCAGCCTCTCAGCCTCTGCTCCAGAGTCAGGTTTCTGGCTGAATGACTTAGAGAGGCCTGTGGCCACCCTCCACCCAGGCTGGGAGTGCACAGCCCGAACCTAGCAAGCAATGAGAAAGGGGAGGGATTTGGAGTCTATTAATTTTCTCTTCTTTCTTTCTCATTTATTAAAAAAGTAAAACAAAAATCCTCTTTCATTTTTTTCCAGTGCCCTGACTACTCATCAAGCCCACACAGTTCGGGGTACATCAGGAAAACCTTAGCCCCTAGAAAGCCAGGGCCCAGATCTATCCAATAAAGCCTAATCCTCCTCAGTGCCTCAGCTTTGCCTGTAACAGGCGAGCAGCGGGTGCCATCCTTCCTGCCCGCACCCTGCCCAGCCCCTTAATCCCGAGCTTTCCTGCGACCCTGAGACTGTGCCAAAGGCAGGGCCTAAAAGGAAGGAGGTTGGGGGGTAATAAGAAAATGGACTGTGTGTGTGTGTGTGTGTGGGCACAGAAGACAGGGATGGAGATTACAGATAAGTGATTACGTGTGGAAAAATGAAGCGGGAAAAATGAGTAAATAAAGTGCACAGGTTGGAGAAAGGGTGCACGAAGTTTAGCCTTTGAGCATATTTATCGTTTGTTTCTTGCACCTGTTCTCCTCATAAGTATTCATAGACTTATTAAAATAGAGCTTAAATGAAACCTTTGGAAATCAATAAATTCAAACCTCACTTTATAGATCCAAGCACCAAGGCACTGGTGCTGAGAGAAGCTAAGGACCTCTCCTAAAATCAAGAAACTTGTAGGAAAAATTCGGACACAAATCTAGGTCCCCTGGCTTTTTTTCTCTGTGCCTTCATAGCCTAGAACAGTCATTTTTTTGGTTTGGTTGGCAGGATGTAATCATAGCTATTACTTAGTGCTTACCGTGTTGCAAGAAGTTCTAAGCAGTTTACGTACGTTCGTTCATTTTCTATTCCCAAGAGGTAGGTACTATTCTCCGTAATTCAGGCTTGACGAGAAGGAACAGGGATTAAACAAATCACACAACGTTGGGCAGCAAGTAAATGGAGGAGCTGAGATACAAAGCAAGGTGACCTGGTCTTAGTGTGAATTCTGCTAAACCATCTGTAAGTGATACACGAACGATACACGAACAGGAGGGTGAATAAAGTCCATGAAATTATTCACTGAAGACAGAACATTTTCCAGAGTGCAAAATCCTGTGAACTATGAAATGAAGAGAACTTTTCCTGGATCCCCTGACACCTCCTCTCATTTGCCCTCCCCGGGTCACAGGTCCCCACTGATATCTAGCTGAAAGGCTGGTCTCCGAATTGGCTTCTCCATCAGTCACACTGTAGTCTAGTCAGTCTTCATCTTGAGTACGAGTGGCTTTCGTAATTGCACTGAAAGTCATGAACTGAACATCTGTCTTTGGCAGGCAGGCCCTGGAGTCCTCAGTGGGATGGCCTCTTCCTCAAGGACCTCTTGTCCCTTAGGGGAGATAAATCAGTTTATAAATATCAGTGTTACAAGCTGGAGACCCATACATTACACTAAGAAATGTATTGATAGATTGCTAAGAGAATTTATGGGAGCAGGAGATGCCTCTGGAGTGGATGTACCTTGGAGGACTTCCTGCAAGAGGTGGGACTCAAGGTCAACCAGATTTGGCTGGGCAAAGAGGAGAAGGGGGGGGGGAATGGAATTTTCATATTAAGAAAAGAAACTGGGAATCCTCTGATAGAAGGTAACAGCCAGACCCTCTACATCTCATCTCCTCCCAGTCAGGTGACCATTCACCTCCAGCTCTGTCTGCACAGGCCAATGGAAAGTATGTTCTGCTCAGAGGGCCAGCATGCTCTAGAGTGGAAGCCAAATACTTCGTGCGTGTTGCCTCCTGTGGTCCTCACAGCCACCCTGTGCAGATACAGTCATTACCCCCAGGGCTGGGAATTTAGCTCAGCAGCATAAGCACCACCCTGGGAAGTGCAAGGTCATGAGTTCGATCCCAGGTACGAAAAAAAAAAATCCCACCCCAAATCCACAGTCATTGCCTTCATTTCTCAGATAAGGAACTTGCCAAAAATGAAGCCAGAAATGTTAAACAGCTTACTAAAGACACCAGCAGTAAATGATGTAGTTGGGACTGGACCCCCAGCTGACAATAGACCCTACACTTAGATCACTGGGCTATTTTGTCACCTGTGTGGTCTTTGGACCTGGCTCCCAGAGAGCAGGCACTTATAATGGCTACTCAATTGAGTCCTCACATCAGAATGAGCTTGAAACTAAATATAGTGTCAAGGAAGGAGCCATAGGCTACTTACTGGGTTAGAAAACCAGGGATTTTGCACCTACAACAGGAAGCTGTGAAGTCTGTATATGTGTTAACAACACTTTGTTCCTAAAGGTTTCTAGGGACTTCGGAGTGCAAGCCAAAAATACCTCAGGTGCAGATAATCTGCAGAGCTCTAGTTACACACATACATGCATCGGTCAGCAGAAAGACCGAATTCATTTCTAAATGACGTGTAACAACTCAGAACTCTACCGTAAATATCTGACATATAAATTCAACCACAGGGTCTCAGGCCCATAGAAACTCCTTTTTCTTGTCCTCTTTTCTTGTCCCTTCCCTCTGAATCCTTTCTTTCTTCTTCCATTACTTCCTGTCTTCTGCTACCTCCCTCTCATCAGGAGTTTCTAGATCCCAACAGCATTTAAATGGAAAACATAGTATCTGGAGGATTTTTTCTGAACAAAATCTAGAACTGACTACAGGATGCCAGGGCTGCTACCGCTTGCAAGGACAGCTCCTGTTTCTTATCTGCACCTCATTGGATTCAAAGGATGGAGCACATACTCCGGGGTGGCCCAGGCCTTAACCTTGAGGATAAGATGGTCAATTTATGCTCCTCCCCGTGAACTTTTCATGTTCCTGCCAGAGACAAAAAGATCTGGGGCAGGATGAGGCACAAGCTGTGTTATCCCAGCACAGCATTCCAGCGGGGGTGGGGGCACTGCTTGTTTTGAGGCCCAGCTGCCTCAACCTGTCCCTCCTCAATAAACCCAGCAGCAGCCACGGCCACAGGAAGCACCTGGCCCCTGGCCCCTCCCCCGCCACCTGGTCACCTGTGGCCCTCTGCGGTTACTCTCTTCCCAGCCAGCCTTCCACGCGGCTGCCGTTGATGAAATCTGGGAGCTATTTTGAAATTTCTCCTTTTAAAAAAAAAAAAAAAGTCCGAACTGATTAGCTGATAATTACATGTTGGAACATCTGCTCTGATTTGTTTTATTCTTTCTATTTTGGAAAATTGGAATACACTGAAGTTTTGCCTTCTGGAATTGCCGGCCTGGCTCTTCGAATGTGAGCAGCCCTCCTGCTCAGCAGCACCTGGCTCGGCCCACAGCCCAGCTCCCAGCACAGCTCTCCAGCCTGAAATAGCCATGCTTTTGTACTTCTCTATCTCAGCACAGCCTAGAAAGGGTTACAAGGCCTCTCTTGGTGTTGTGACTTAGTGACGACCTTGGAAGCTTCTGTTTCACCTGCCTCCAAGGTTTAGAGGACCCAGGGAAGGATAGAGCCAGTACAGCCTGAAGTCAGATTGGTTTGGAGGATGGCAAAACCACCTCTGTTCCCTTCTAGCTCCCTGCCCCCAGGCAGCAATCTGCTACTTGGCCACTTTCCTTCTGGGAGTGTCTAGATGCTTCCTGTCTCCTTTTAAGGTTGCAAATTTGCACTGCCCAGCACAGGTTTGCTATTATTGGGATGTTAAGACCTGCTCAGGTTTGCTCATGACAGATTTCTGGCATCTGAAGCCACTGCACCTCCAAACTCCAAGTGGCTGCCATTCATGAGCCAGTGCTCAGAGCCTGGAGGTGTTGCTGACAGGGGCGCAGCAGGGCTGAGGACTTGCATGCCTGTTGTCATCTCTTGGTCCAATTAGCATTTCTGGGATGCTTAGGAAGTGTCAGGGCTTAGGTGTGAGGGAGGGAGGGCCATCGAAGGAGTCAGACACAGACTCTGCCCTAAAGGAACCCATGATGCTGTCCCGCTCCAATCTCCGCCTCTTACTGTGGCCGGAATGGCCTCCAGAATCTAAGACACAAATATGAAGCTGTAGCTCACTTTGAATTTCCGTGATTTCCTATTGTCTTCATAAGTCTGCAGCATGGTATGCAGTGCTGTCCTAGACTGGAACCTCAGTTTCCATCTCATCTTACACTCCAGCCGTTCTCGGTGACTTCCAGCTCTCTCCACCTTCCCTGTATTTTCTGCCTATCTTGCCTTTACATACACTCCTTCCTTCCCTTTGCTTCATTTGCTCTTTTATCCTATGCCCTTCTCCCTTTCTAAATAACTCCTATTTGCCTCAGGTCTCTCTCTACTCAGACAGGAATTTCCCCAGCAGTCTTTCCCTAATCCCCCAGACTGGGTGGACTGAGATACTCCCCTTATGTGCTCACACAGCACTCTGACTACTCCCTTGAAGACTTGTGCCTTACTTCCTCCATGCTACCTGATTACTACCCTACCCAGGCCAAAAACCTATCGAGTTCAGATACCATACTTTGCTTACTGTACCATTTCAGGTATAATAAGCATTTTACTGGAATGGCTGCAGCTCTCCCAGAACATATGGGTGTTCTACAAATGTTTGATAAGTAAGAGACTGAGTAAGTGAATAAATGGATGGAGAAATGCTCAACTTATTAGCAAGTGACTTTTGCACAAATATTATAATATTGCAAAGTACGATGGTGTTCAGAGTAGACAGGATAGGCTATGTTAGGCTGCAGCTCCCAAATCTCAATGGTTCATAAAAACCAAAAGTGTATTTCTTATTCTCATTATATTGCTCTCATGGGCCAGCAGAAATATTTTGTTCTATGGCATCCTCATTTAAAAATGCCAGCCCTAAGGGAGGCTACATCCTTGTGCTTCCATGATTGCTAAAATACGAAAAAGAGATGCAATAAATTCTAGACTGGCTTTTAAAGTGTCGACTCTTATATGAAAGATAATTTCTGCTTTTATTGTATTGCTCACAGCAAATCATACAGCCCCATGAACTTCAAAAGGTCCAGGACAGAACAATCTGATCATATGTCTAGAAGGAACACTGAAAATATTTGATAACCATCATTTATGTCTTTCTCAGAAAATGTGAGAAGAAAGAGTCCTTAGCAAGAAAGTGCTTAGTAAGGCTTTAAGAACAAAGTGGCGTTTGATAGGCCTTGAAGGATGAGTAGAGCTTAGGTCACTTAGTTGAGTGTGCTGAGCTGTGAGGCTACATGCTGGGAAAGCGTCCCAGACTTCCTGTGTTGAACATTATTCAGATAAGTAAGAGAAAGTTCCATCTCACGGGGAGTTTGTGCTCTAGCAGGAAGATAAGTCCCGACTGTGTACAAATATTCATAAAATATTCATGAATGTGATATGCACAATAAAAAGTAGAACAAAGTAAGAGAAATCACTCCCTTCTGGAAGCATTGCTTTATGCTTCTTAGAGACCAGCGGGATTTCAAAAAAGAGAATTAAGATGGGGCGGGGTGGAGGGGAGCTGTAGGTTAAGTAATCAACGCGAACAAGCTCATGAGGGTACACATTCACAAAGCAAAATAACCAGAAGAAATACTCTCAGGGTGGCCCATGTCTTCAATGCTTGGACCCTGGGACAGAGCAAGAACTTCCTGAAACTGAGGACTTTCAGAAATGGGGTACAAAAGAAGAGCAGCAGCATTTCTTTTACTGTTTCTTTTTTCCTTTCTCTCTCTTTCTCTCTCTCTCTCTTTCTTCTCTCTTGTTTACTTTTTTGGTATGGGGGATCGAACTCACAACTGTATGGGTTGTCCTCAAACTCGCAGCACTCCTCCTGCCTCAGCCTCCCGAGTGCTGGGATTACAGGCATACACCATCATGCCTCACTTGTAGCATTTATTTTCACCAGAACCCACTCGGAAAGCTCAGTCCTGGAAGCCACCACTGCAGCACGGGACCTTTAGAAGGACTCTGGGAGGTTGCCACATGCCCTTCATAACTTCCAGAGAATCTCAAAGATGCACAAGGCAGGCAGCTCCCACTCTATTATCTATCTATTATCCCCAAATTTACCCGTGGGGTGTGCAATCTTTGTGGCTGCCTCCAATTTTTCCACAATGAGCACACAGTTCCAAGGGTGGTTTGGAGAAGTTGGAGACCCTCAGTTCTGAAACAGCTCAATCAGGATTGCCTCTCACCTCTGGAGGTGTCCCCAGCCTCATGGAACTCAGGGTCACCATTACAGGGGCCCAGGAGGGACTGGACCAGCGCTGATCACTTTGTCCTTCCTGGATCCACTGGCTATGTTTGCTGACCTTGTTGCATTTCTCCTATGCCTTGATCATTTTTCAAATCAATCCAGTCTCAAAATAATATGTCAACACGCAGTGTTGTGGTTTTTGTTTTGTCTAATTTTGTTTTGTTTTTGGTTCAAATGGCTGCTGGTGAGGACTTATTTCCTGAAGCCAGTTTCCTGCCTCTCACTCACTTTACACTTCGACTCATTTATTTTTCCTGTTTCCCCAAAGACCTTTTGACACTTTGAAAAGTGTTTTACTTAGATACAATCCCACTCGCTTACCTTGTGTTTCTTCCATTTCTCCCTTCTCTCTTTTTATTAATAAGTCATAAAGAAAGTGTTTCCAGGCAAACATCACTCACTAAGTAATAAAGGGCAAAGGACAGAGCCGTGCAGAGAAACAGGACGGGGAGGCAGCTTGGTCTCAGAGCAGCGGGGGAGCCCTTATCCAGCAGCAGGCTTCGTGCGGGTGTGAGGGAAGACGGTGAGAGGGTACTGTGCAGCATGATTTTATGGGACCGCCAGGACCTCCTTAGCACCAGCCAAGAGATGTAGCAGGCTGGGAGATGGGGACGGGCTTGCAATCCTGCAATATCTTTGCGTCGTTATTTGAACTGAATCACAGACTGGATGGATGGCAATGAAAGAAGGCAGCGTGTGAGGCTTCTGGTCTGGATTTTACAGACAAAGACACTGAGGTTAATGACTTAGCCTACATGAGCTTGCTTGGAACAAGCTAGATCAGAATCCAAGTCCAGCACTTTAAAACACAGACGTCAGTGTCGCCTCTGCAATGTGAAGTGATAAATTCTTGGAGCCCACCTGCCTTGGCTTGGGAGTGGTTTGAATGGCTCCCAGAGAGCCCACTGTGACTGAAGGTTTTGTCCTCCAGGTTGCAGTATTGAGAGGTGGAGCCCAGTGTAAAGTCCTTGGTGACTGGGACTTACTTCGGTGGGGATTGTGGTACCTCAGTCTTTTTCTGCAGCTTGTTCAAGGGGGCTTGTCCACTTGCAGCCACATACACCACTACTGTTGTCCTGTATGGTGTGGTGCAGCTGAGAATGGGGCCAATATCAGTGCCACGTCCTTGACTCCAAAACTGAGCTATGCAAATCCCTCCCTAGTCATAGATGACCCATGTCAGCAGCTGACCAGTACACCACCCTAAGCCCTCTTCTGGCTTTTTCTGCTTTCCTAGGGTGTCACTACTCCACAGGCTACAGTCTGCTGACCCCAGCTTCTCTTCTCCCCTTGACTCTAGACTTCTAGATGCATATAATTAATCAGGAGACGTTTCTCTCTCAATGGCTCACAGATACCCTGGGCTTTTTATTTTACCTCCTGATAGTTAACATTACTAGGACTTACCCAGTAGATGAAATATAAAAATCTCAGACTTCTTTTAACTACTCGCTTTTCCTTAGCAATCGCATTTTACTTTAAAAGCCCTATCAAAGCCCTGATTTTCTCTTAACAGCAGTTCTGTATCCAGACCTCCTACGCCTTCACTGGTCTGAGAGTTTGTCTGCCTTCTGGCTTTTCTTCCCTGAGCTATTTTTCATACTGTACCAAAGAGGTTTTCCTACCACTCAACCCAGATGTGTTCTTCTTAAGGCTAAGGACTTAATTATCCCATGAAGGCAGATTGAACTTGGCAAGGAGAACCTAGGGGGTCCAGAAGAGAACTTCTCACACCAGGCCTGGCCCTGGGCTCTCAACGAATGCTTGAGGAATGGATGAGTCGGAGATGGGTGCGTGGATGAGCTGGTCGGTCAGTGAACTAGAAAGAATGGGGAGTTGCCAGCTTTACCTAGCTCTACAATTTACTGTGCGCCTTCAGGAAAACTCCAAGCTACTCTAGATTTACAACAGGTAGTGTTTAGTACTGCTAAACTTAGTTTACAAGGCTACCATGAGGACTGATGAAAGAAAGACTGGAAAGGGAAACAACAGGCAAAGGGAAACTAGCATTATGTTATGATTTTGGAGAGAGTCTGAAGATACTCACTGTGTGCAGTATCTTCACTCTGGATCTGAAACTTCTCATCTACAGGCTGAGTATGGACCAACATATCTCTAACTCCTGCCAGCACTGACGTCCTGGGAGTTCATGATCACATTCAAGGCTCTTTGTGTTCTCAAGGAGATTTGCCTCTTAGTTGTCCTGGTCTGACTTCAAGAGTTTATACCCTGCTTCTCTGGATTTAGCCTTAGTGTCCTGGCTTTCGCTTTCATCTACTAATAAAATGATGAGAGCTCAGATTTAAATCTGAGTCTTTTCTTCTTCACGTTACGTATTATATAAGTTTTGATCAACCAACCTAGGTGATTCCTTTTTTTAAAAAAATATAATTAAGAAGTCAATCAGATCTTATTATAAAGATAAAGGGCCTTAATTATTCTCAAGGCTGGCTCTAGTCCACACTCATCGAAGGACCCAGCAGCCCAGATCAAAGCCTGGAGCTGGGCACAGTGGCCAACTCCTCCCTTGTTTCTGAAGCAGTTGTGTGCAAAGGAAAAAAAGAACTGAGTCCATTTCTGGAAAAAACCCTGGAAGCTTCCAGCCTTTTCCCTAGGGCTCCTCCAGCAGCTTTCCAGGGAACAAAAAAGCCAGCAGAGAGATCCTCAGGAGAACTAGGTTTTCTCCCTTTCCTGTAAGAGGTTTGAGCCTAGGGGATTTGACCTGAGGAATGAGAGCATAGGCAGGGGTTGTCTTGGGGACTCTGAAATTGGAACTCTAAGCCTCAAGCATGCAGATGAAAAAAGCAAAGCAAGAGCATACACGCAAACAATTCATGCGGACAAATACTGTGGCAGCCTGCACGTTACCGCTACTCATGACCATTGTGTTATACATGATAAGGCAGCTACTTCCTGTTCACAAAACCTTAACGACTGCCCCTTGCTTATAGAAGGAAGTCCAGACCCATTATTTGGGCAATGGAAAGTCTCTCACAGTCTGCCTACCACAGACAGACCTCTCCATCTTTTCCCACACCATGTATTCTGGACAAGGCACTCGCTTCAGTTTCATTGCTTACATCCCATGCTCTCAGAAAACCATCCACTATTTGCATTTGCTTCTCCTGTGACACTGCTTCTTCCTATATTACCCTTCTTCCATTCATCAAAACCTTTGTTCTCCATAGCTAACTTTGTTTCTGTTTCTCTTAGCTTATTCATTTATTCAACACATGGCAGGGCTGAGGAGGTTTCCATTATGGGCAAGACTCTGATCAAAGGCTCTTCACAAAGAGGACTGAGACTGTTCCTTACAGTAGGGCAGAAGGAAAACAGATGTGTGAATAATGACATTAAAGTATGAAAAGTATGGTAGCCAGTGCTACCTTGAAAAATTCTAGTAGCTGTATTTTAAAAAGGCAAAAAGAAACTGATAAAATTAATTTTCATAATAAATCTTATTTAATCTTGTAAGTCCAAAGTGTTATAATTTCAATGTGTGACATTTGGTTCACATTTGGTCATTGGAAATACATTGGATGGCATAAAAATAATGCAGGAAGTAATATACCTAACTGCAGTAAAGTGGGAAAGCTACAAGGTTTTGAGAGCTGAGTGGGGTTCATTACTGGAGAAAGGAAAAAGTGCTTCCCAATCAGTGGGAAAAGCCCGTGGAAAAGCCTGGGGGGAGCAGTAGTGTGTATGCACGTAAGCACATGAGGAGGTACACGGCAGAGTGCAGATGGCTAAAATGAGCTTGGGAAGGAGACCTCGTGTACTTCCATGGATCCTAAAGGACTTAAATAACCCTCTCTGTGATTTATACAGATGATCTTGGCAACTTGATGGAGAATGGGTTGGAGGCAACAAAGTTTCCAGGAATCCTAGGTAATTGCAAGACTGTGATGAAAGCTGCTGGGGCTCACCAATGTCCACCTGGTCACACTCTCCAGCTACATTCCTCAGGCTCTGCATAGTCTATTCTTTTGGCCAGAAGTCGAGGAAAAAGGGAGCTTGGTGTTATGATTTACATTGGAAACACCTCCCAAAAATCAAATGCTAATGGTATAGCTGTGAGCCAGTGGGCTTTGCAGGAAGCGATTAGATCACGAGGACTCTAAGTTCATTAAGTGGATTGATCCTGTGATAAGATTATAGTCTGATGACAAATTAGTCCAGAAACAGGAGGTGGGATGTAGTTAAAGGGAGAGAGCGCAGAGGTGTGACCTTGCAGAACATATATGGCCCCCAGCTCCTTTCTTTTTGTGCTTACACACACCCTTCTACTCAGTTTCCTGGTTGCCATGGGGTGAGCAGATTTCCTACAGCATGGCTTTCCACCATGATGTTTCTCTGCCTTGGTATGGGCTGATTATGAACTAAAACCTCTGACTCTATGAACCAAAAGAAGCGTTCCTCCTCTCAGCTGTTTTCCTCAGATTTTGGGAGTGAACAATGGAACATCAGCTAACACATTTGGAAAAGATGAATATTCTTAACAGCTTTGTCCCAGACCAGACACACTCCGGTCCATCCATGGTCCATTGGAGTTAATGAGTACCTTGGTAAGTCATGAGTCCATTGGAGACAGGAGAAAACTAAAAGAGGCTCTTTGGATAGTTTAACTACATGGTAAAGGAAAAAGAGGGTGCAGAAAAACACTTAGGATCTTAGAGAATGGTAGAGCCACTAAGTGTATGAGACTGGCTGACCGTGTAGACCACAGCATTGGCCAGCCCAACACCTGCCAACCTGACAGGGACAGGACATTTAAGTAACTTCTGCCCTGGGAGTGGAAGTTATTATAGGAGCAACTGAGTCTGACTAAGAGGAAGCTCTTGCTCCAGTCTAACCTCTCTATTTGCTTACAGTTATTTAGGATATATGTATATTGGGGGGGATATATGTATATTTTGGGGGGATATATGTATCTCTTGGGGGGATATATGTATATTTTGGGGGGATATATGTATATTTGTCCTTTCTTTCACACATGTTAGAATTTCAGAAGATGGAATTTTGGATTGTGTCTGGCTTGACTTTCTAACTCTCCCCTCCAAAACACAATCTTTTGCTTTGGGGATAATAGATAACTGATTGACTAATCAAGTGATTTATTAATTCAACACATCCTTAAGTATCTATTTCAGATTATATTCATAATATGGCTGTTTTTTTAACCACTTCTCCTACTAAAACTTGATGCAAGACAATGCCTAGATTATTACTATAATCTCCTAATTTGCTCCCCGCCTGTCCTTAATTCTTTACATTCTACTTCCATGCATTGGTCTGAAAGTTCTGGGTAAAAGTAAATTAGATGCCAATCCTTTGCTTAAGATCTCAGAACTCCCACTTCACTCTTAAGGGCAAAAGCCATGGTTTTGACAGTGACAGGCAATGGCAGAAAGGAATGGACATAATCTTTTCTCCCTCCCCCCATCACCTTATGACATCATCTTCTATTTATTCTCCCTGCTCTACACTGGTATTTTGGCATTTTTCAAACATATTCCCACCTCAGTGCCTTTGCACTTGGTGTTGCCTCTGCCTGAAATGGCTTTCGTCCAGATTATCTGCATGGCATGCTCCCTCGTGGTCTCAGATCTTTTACAAGTATCATTTATTCCATAAAGTTTTTCCTGATCACGTCATCTATATTGCAACCTAAGTCACCAAACTACATTTTTCTCTTTTCTGCTTCGTTTTCTTCTTAGTACTTATTACTTTCTAACATACTAAACAGGTTATTTATTTATCCTTGTTTCTTTTTCTCATTCAGTGGAATTAAATATCAAGAAGCAGGAGGTTTCTTTGCTATGTTGCCAGTGCCTCATCTAATACATAGTAGGCAACTGATGAGTCTTAGTGAAATGAATGAATAATGAATGGCTAGAAACAAGCAAGCGGGTAGTATCAAGTTTATGTATGTGTGGTGACAGGGACATAAGAAGGATTCATGGCAAAAGAAACACCTGAAATTGGCTAGAAGAGGAAGTGGCAGGGAGGTCAGAACAAGTGAGGGAAAAAGCAAAGCAAAGACCAAGAGGAGAAGTAACACAGTGCATTGAACTGCATATAGCTTTGTTTGCTAGAGTAAAAAGCACAATGTGAGGAAGTGGGGTGGGAGATGAAGCTGGGAGGTAGGCAGAGACCGAATCACAAAGAGGTTTAGGTACTCAATCCCCATGATAAGGGACTTCAGTGGTGAATGGTTCCAAGGAAGAGTTTACTTTTCAAATAGGTTGTCCTTGTTTTTGTGCAAAGAACGTATACAAGCAAGACAGAGTCCAAGAAGGGAAAGGGAATGTAAAAAGGAATGTAAAAAGATGTGCTATGTACATATGTCACTCCCCATAAGGAACGTAAACATTACATCCTACAAACATGCACTAATAAGAAAAATGGTGATAAGAAAGGAAAAAAATATTGGCTGAGAAGTTAGTTGTGGCAAGTCAGGGTGAGACCATGAAGCTCCACTGCAGGATGGTAGTACTAGAAATGGAAAGGAAAGACTGTGGGAAACATGAAACTGACAAGATCTGGCAGCTTCCTTGTGTGGGGGATGGTTGCAGCTCTGGCTTAGAGTCCAGCATATAAGTACCGGTCCTGCTAAGCAAGCTCACGAACACACACAAGAATGGGTTTGAGAAGAAAGGCTATGGTGTGGACCAGTCCCATGGAGATATCCAGGATGCATTTGAATACAGTCTGACCCCTGGGTCAGTGATCTTTGCAGCAGAAATAGATCTAGGATTCAGGAGCAGATAGATTATGAAGGAATGCTTGTGAATCCAATGGAAGGGACAATTACCCAAATCTGCCTGTGGTAGCTTAAACCGCAAGTGGGGAAAAGTACATGATAGGCTAGTGGGATTTACATCACTACCAGAGACACAGTGTTAAATGTTACATCCAACGGGCCACAAAGCAGTAGAGGATTATAGCAGAAAAGAAGGACATGCCAGAAAGTTTTTTTTTAATCTGACAAATTAGCAATCTGGTACAAAAAAATAAATCAAGGAGAGTGTTTCAAATCAGAGATTATGCGAGCAAATAGGGTTAAGTTTAGGGAAGGATAAGGTATCTTAAAAATTATACCCACAATAACTCTTAGTACTAGTACTCTTTTCTGTCACAGAGCCTCTTTCTACAACGCATCCCGTAAAAAACTAAGAGTTGAAACTAATACAAGAAGAGCTGCTCTGATTGAAGCTGGTTTGAACCCCAAACCTAGCAGTTGGCTCCTAGCTCTCCTTTCTTCTGAAAGCTCCTGGAACAGAAGACTGAGAAGTACTCTGGGATCCTGAAAGACCCTGGGCTTCACATAGTTAACAGAGCACCAAACCCCTGCAAATGGAAGTCAGAATTTCCAACCAGTTCGACCTCTTTCTACTCTGTCTACTATATGACGTTAAAGGTTGGTCCCTCACCCTCTCTGGTGTAAGGGATGACATGGTTTTTCTGACTTCTTTCTGCACCGACATTCTCCAGGAATGCAAAGGGCATACCAACTGCTAA
The DNA here is from genome assembly GCA_004027295.1 of Dolichotis patagonum. Lineage (NCBI taxonomy): Eukaryota > Metazoa > Chordata > Mammalia > Rodentia > Caviidae > Dolichotis > Dolichotis patagonum. The sequence continues at coordinate 95,223 of PVJX010003078.1, forward strand.
AGACAGGGCAGCCAGTCCTGTGGAGCCTCCCTGTCCCCCAACACCTTTTATCCTTCTGCACACCACACTCTCCACGTTTAAAGCAGTATCTTTGCCACCTTATTGCCTCTAACAATAGCATTTTTACCAGCCTGGTCATATTTTTGTCTTCCTTGCCCAAGGACTATATTTTTCAAGAAAACAAGCTCCTTCAAAATACACCACCCTCTGCCAAGCAGGGGAGTGCCGCATTATCTGGGGTGGATGCCGGCATTTAGAAGGAAATAATTTTCTTTCATCTGTCCAAGTAAATCTTTCCCCAACACTTGTAAAGCTGATTGCTGCCAATTTCCAGCTGGAGAAACACAGCCATTTAGAGGGAAAGACATTAGTAACTAGAAGATACGTAGACCATTTAAAAATGGAGACTTTTCTTTTGTTCCAGGTTGTATATTCTTTCTTCTTTCTTTCTTTTTTTTTTCAGTGTTATTAGCACTTCTGTTTCTGAGAAGTCGGATATGTATATGTGTGTGTATATCTGAGTGTGTGTTTAATACACACAAAAAGTATAATGAAAATATGTTTGGATTATATATGTGTAATATATGCACATATGTACATAATGATGAGTATATGTTTATGTACTTTCGGATGCATGCAAATATAGCGGGTATAATTGTATATGCAGCTTTTGTTCATGAAGAGAGAGAAGGAGGGAAAACATAGAGAGCTCCCTTTGAGCTCATTTCCCTTCATCGCTGTCCAGACATGAAAGGAAAGAGAGCAGGTATACGCTGAGCTCCCATCCTGGCCTCTGCGCTGATTCCCCATATCGTATGCACCAGGCACTGCCACTTTTACCTCTTGCAACTCAAGCATGGGAAAAGGGGAAAAGAGAAATAAAATAAAACTCTTCCTCCAAAGAGCATAGCCACGGGAATCGCAGGACTAAGAGCAAATAATGATTTCCTCTTCTGCTTTTTAAGTAAATACTGCTGCACAATGAGCTATTGGGCAGGACAGGTGCAAAATAATAGACTCTTTTTCTGGTCTCCCTGGCCCCCATGGGGCCACTGCTAACTGCATCAGGTACTCAATTTTCTTTTATTATTTAAAAATGTGTTTGCGGATTCCTGGGAGGTGGGGGAGGAGGGGGTGAGCCCTGTTCTTGAATCGCCAAGAGGACGGCTTAATTTATATTTTTGGTTTATTAATGGAAAGTTACCTGACGGTCCCAAGATTTGTCTTCCCGGGAAGCTTTTAATGCATCTGTCCAATGCAATGGGACTTGGGGAAAAAAAATACCCACTTTAATCAGCAGGCTGAGTTTTACAAGGAAAGGCAGCACATTCAGTGGGAACAGCTCTGGCTGGCAAAGAGGAAACTGGAGTCCTACTGAGATTCAGGGCAAGCTTGCCCACCCCCACACCTGGGCCTCAGTTTCTTCTTCCATGAGAAAGGAGGAATAATGCCCTTCTTATCTATCTCAAAGTGCTAATGATGAGAGTACTTTAACCTCGTGATAGCCTTGAAATATCATACGGCCTCAAGAGAATAAAACGGCACAACAATAAGAAAAATGTAAGAGGTTATGCTTAATAATGTTTTTACTCAATTGGGTATAATTAATCCTTTCCCATTCTCTAGTCTGAAAGCAGTTCATCACTTCAGATAAAGTCAGACATGATCACAGAAGCATCTGGCTGGAGAGGACCTAAGAACTCATCTCATTTAGACCCTCACTTCCGGACTGGATATTGCTGCGATGGATTCAGGTTTTTGCATCCTGCGTTCTGCACAAGCTTCTCTCATTATCAAAGGAAAAATGTTTAGAGAGTGAACCTGAAACCTCCAGCAAACATTTCTAGAAATACTGCATTAGAATTGTTAATTGCAAAATATATAGATCACCTCCATTTGCCCACTCCCCCTTTACCCTCTTACGTAATAAGAGTCATTCAGATAACCTGAGGTGGACCACCCAAGCATTCTCCCTGTTCTTGTCTGTCCTTCTCTGCTTGGTCTTTCTTGGCAAAACTGCAGGAACAACCCAGGTCTGCCACCAATGGGAATTGCCTTGACTTTTGAAAGGTTCTGAGATCTGGGTGTGAATGCAGTGTTATAAAAGTCTTTTCTCCCTTCTTACTCCTTCCATCACTCTGGATTAATTGGTGGAGAGTTTTAAGGGCCAAAAAGGTCTCCCTACATCTGAGATGAATGCCTTCTGCTTTGCATCTTGGAGCACTGTCTTCCGGAAAGCCTGGTTCTCCAGCGACAGTCCCCTCATCACTGACTGGGCAGGGATCTTGGCGTACCTAATAATACTTGAGGCCTCTCTGGGCCCCTAGATTTATCTTTTTGACCTCCATGTTAGCCATGGACCAATGCTTACTAAAATCTCTCTTAACAAGGATTCCTAGTAAAAAAGATGCTCCATTACCTACATCCAGATTCATATTTGTCATTAGATTGGTAAACTCTGCTCTGTTTTATCTTCACCTCTCTCCTTCCTGGCTTATATGGGGATTATACATTAATTCATTAGAAACTCTTTCCAATTTTGGCAAATAAATTAGCAGAATCTATGCCTTCTAGTTCAAAGGCCAGGGACATTTTGAGGAAGAAAAAAGGGAAGGATTCAAGAATATGTCCACAGAAGAGGGCATTACCAATGGGGTTGAGGCTCAGAACAGGGTCAGGCCCTGTTGTTAAGGGCTTTGGTCATCCGGGGGCAGCAGTCCAAAAGTGGCACTGATGGGGGTGGGGCAGTACAACCCACAGACATCTGTTCACCTGTTTGATAGACGCAGAACGCAGCCAACTGAAGACAAGGTACTACCCTCACTGTTCTGTCCATGAATAGATCTGACTTTTCCACTAGTTAGAGTGGAGGACAGGATTTCAGTACATACAAAGAGCACCAAAGTGTCAGTGTCAGTGAGTTTCAGCTGTGACTCTGCAAGGTTCTATGTATGTGTCTTTGAGTTTGTTGTGTAACTATCAAGCCATACTTCCCTTATGTCAGCAATGGTGATAATGGTAATGTTTAACTCAAGAGATTGTTCCGATGATACAATGGAAACTTGAAAATTACTGGCATACAAGTGGTTAGTTAATTTAGATACTGTTTTAGTCAATTTAGGCTGCTGCAGCTGAATACATGATAGGTGGAGTGCTTAAACAAAAATAATTCACAGTTCTGGAGGCTAAGAAGTCCAAGACCAGTGTGCCAGCATTGTTGAGGTTTCACTGGGAGCCTTCTTCCTGGTTTTCATTGCATCTTCTTTTTGCTGTGTTTCATTTGGGAGAAATCAGAGAGACAGGAAGCAAGCAAGCCCCCTAGAGTTTCTTTTCATAGGGCACTAATCCCATTCAAAGCTTCATCCTTTTGACCAAAAATCGCTTCTGAAAAGCCCATCTTCAAATACCATCACACTGGGGATTAGACTTCAACATATGAATTTTGAAGGACACAAACATTCAGACCCAGGAAGGTATTGTTGGTATCTATCTCCTGCCCCATTTTCATGTGAAAGACTCTACCTGTAGACATGCTATTGCAAATATCTCTTAGGATGGTCTCTTGTCCTATTATGCTCTTTTAATGTCAGTTCTTTACATCAACCTCACCTCAAGGAAAGACTTTAGAGGATGTCCTTAGCATAAACAGAAAGCTAAATGTTCCCTTAGGCATATGGACAAAATACATAAATATCTGCAGATACTCACATGTATAAATTGGTGCAACATTCTCAGAGAGCCAAATGACCATATGAATCAGTAGGTCACCCTTTTTACTAAATAAACCTATTAATGGAACAGATGAAACTCAGAAATAGACTCAAATATGCATGGAATTTGGTGTACAATGAAGATGACATTTCAAGCTAATAGAGTACAGATGAATTATCAATGAATTTAATTGGGACAACTGGGTAGCCATCTGATAAAATATTAAGTTGGATCTTTATGCCATTTCTTATGCCAACATAAATTTCAGGATAAAATATACAACTGTGAAAAAGGAATCCATAAAAGCGTGATGAGAAAGCTTGGGAACAATAATTTGTAATGTCAGGGTAAGTAAAAACCTTCTACTAAGATGTCTTAAAATTTGTTTCCATAAATATATGATTTGTTAAGTGGTAAAAGGCATGAAAAATATTACTGTGTGAAATACAGCCTACATTTGTGATAACTGTAACAATATTTCTGCAAGCAGATTCATCTGCCAGCTTCAGATGTGTAAGTAAAAAAGTTTCAGTGGACAGTTTTGGTTTCACAGAGAAAAATACTCATAATATGGGAAGATCATGATCCTGTGGTGCACAGGGGATTAGACACTGGATACAAAGAAGTCTTCACTTTGCCACTTCCCAAATTTTCGGTCTCAGAATACATGGAGGGTGACAGAGAGAAGCACTAATCTGGGGAAGCAAAACAAGTTTTTCTCAATATTTCCCCAAATTTCCTATCTGAAACTATTGAGTTTTTAATTTTTTGGAATGATAATGTTGTGGATATATTGTATGTTGTGAAAATCCCCCCGATAGCTTGTGGGGCTACACTCAAAATCAGATATATTTTTATTTGTGCAGCAAACAAATGGATATTCACACCAAATGAGATAAATGCAATCTCACAGTAGTCCAGGTCAAGTTTTATACCCAATGACTTTGGGTATTGAATTTTTGAAAACTCTTAGTTTTGAAGTGCTATGGATAAGAGAATGAGTGCTTATATTCAAAGAGTGGCTACAAATCAATAGGGAAAAAAAAAGCAACAATCCATTAGAAAATGGGAAAGTACATAAACAGGTCATAGAAAAGGAAATACAAATGGTTCTTAGGTTTATAAGAAGATTATAAATCCCTTTACTAATAAAAAGTGGAAGATAAAGCTACAAGGAACCAATTTCATACACTGGGTGGCTAAACAGCTGAAAGTTTGATAGGTAATTGGTGTTGAAAGAGTGAAGAGACACCTCTTGTGTTGTTCATAGGCACGTATTACAGAACAACTTCTAAAGATAGTATTTTACCAAGATCAATAAGAGTTAAATTAAATATGTTCTTCTATATCTAAGCTTATTTTAAATGCATGCCGTGATAGGACACCAATTAAAGCATTACAAAAACATTATCAACATAATGCAGTACAATTTCATGTAATATCTAAGAAGAATGTGACCAGCATTTATGTATTGACATACAACAGTACTCAAGGTAAATGCAAAGAAAATAAACCAAAAGGCAAGCAAACGATAAAAACAATATGTGTAAATTAGGTTTATTAAGGTACAATCTGTGGAAAAGAAAATTTGATGAAATTGCCATCTTACAAGTCAAAATTGTAATTTATATCAAATGTGGTAACAGTTATTATCCCTGTATAGAGAAATTAAGTGGCTGGGATACAGAAATATATTTTTTAGCACATATATTTTACCCACTGTGCATTTTGAGTCAAGTACTATTGATAACGAAATAAGAAAAATGAATTATTCACATTATATTACAGAAAACATCTAAAGGTCCAACAATATTGGATTACTTAAATAAATTATGATATTTTTATAATGGGCTAGTATGCAGCTTCAGCAATCAAGTTGTAGAATAACTTTTATATATAAAGAAAAATAGTTTGTGTTATATTTATAAATCTAAAATATGGACTAGAACAATGGAATATTTCTATATTTGTAAAAACAAAATGTAAAATGACCTGTAACTTTACAAATAAATGTTACAAGGAAAAGACAAGAAATGGACATACCAAAAAATTTTTCACAAGTATTTAGTGAGTTCTTGCTGTACATGAGAAATTCTGCAGGATGCTAGACCTAGAACAGTGGACAAAATAGTTGTGGTGTTATGGAGCATAGTCTAGTGGGAGACATGCAAAATAAAGAAAGAAAAAATGAAATTAGAGTTATTCCAGAAAGAAAACAACAAAATAAGAGTTATTCTACATTGAGTGGTCAAAGATGACTTTGTTGAAGAGTTGGCATTTTACCTAAATTATATTTTCATTTCTTGACCCATGCTGCTTTCCATGTAAAGTCTGTTTGAGTTATCTATCTTCTTGATTACCAATTCTTTTCTTTTACTACTAGCATGTTAGCTGTTAAATACATTAATTGAGTTTCTACTGCTGTATTTTTAATTTCTAGAAATCACTTTTGTTTGTATTTCAAATATTCTTAGTTGTTTCTTTCTAATGTTCTATGAAGACATTTTTAAATTTATCTTTTTCCTCTAAATAAACACGTATATTATAAAATACAACTGTTAATCCTACACAAAGTATTTGTGGGTCTGTTTTTGTTATTTCTTATTTATGTGGACTTTCCCTTGCAATGCCTTTTGCTTTGTACCTTGGTATTTTCTACTGTCTTTTATTCATTTCCCTAGAAAAGTTATTTCTGGGATTTCTTGGAAGCCTAGAACCTCTTCCTACAAAGGAAATTTGTGGGGGGGGGGTTGGTTTGTTTTATGGCTGTCTGTGTGTACTTTCAGAGTTTGGCCACAGCAAATCAAGTTCACAGCTTTTTATGTGCCTGTCAGTTAACAAGAGTTCAGTTCACAGATTTACCAGAAGACAATTTGATACTTACAACTTCTAGGGAAGAATTTTCTCCCCCTGATCTGCTGAGGTTCAAAGAAATCTTTTAAATCCCTAAGATGAGATTAATAAAACCTGTTCTTTGATACCCCAGCTTTATACACCAAGACACCTTACACATGTCCCACTTTAGGAATGGTGAGATTTGACCTTCATTTCCATTGTCCCATGAAACTGGGACCAGTTTCTCCAGTCCAGCAAATGCCATAACAGCAAAAACTCAGTACTTGATGGTCTCAATCCCTAACTTCCCATAGATTTTTACATAGTCTTTATCATAGGATCATTATTTTGCTGCTGTAAAAATGATTCATCATTTGCACATGTTTTTAACATAAGGTTGTCCAAATAACTAAGCCTGCTTTATGCATAGAAACGGAAGTTTATTCTAAGAGCAGTTGGAAACCACCGAAGCCATTAGGCAAAAGAATGACTTAATTCAATTAATATTTTCCTTTAAAAGTCACCATGCAATATGGATAATATAGTGGAGGAGGCAAGAATATAGTCAGGAGGTTTGATGAAAGACTATTGAGTCATCTTGGTGAGAAGGTGGCTTGAGCTAGAATGTGACAGTGAAGAAGGGAGACAGATTAAGCTGTTTCCTAGGTTAGAATGGAAAGGACTTGGAGATAATTATATACTGGAGGAAGAGATGGATCATGTAGGATGACCCCTGCTTTCTGCTTAGACACCTAATTGAATTATGGTACTATTGAGGGGGTGTCAAGATACAAAGACAGAGCAGAAGGTGCCAGTTTGTTTCAGCATTGTGCGTGTATGTATAGAATTAACAGTGCAGATGTAAGTTGGTAATGCTTGAGATTTAAATGAGATATCCAAATATTACTATTAATAGAGCTTATTTCTGGGCAGTAAGATTAGAGAAATTTTCTTTTACCCCCATATCTTGACTACTAAGCATGTCTTTATTTCTTAAGGAAAAATATTGTTTTAAACTAAAGACAACCCTTGTCCACCATAAGCATTATCTTTCTTGTTGAGGTCTTGAAACTGGTTACCCCTGTTAACATTTTCTCTCATTTTTTTTTACCTTTCATATATGTATGGGAGTGTGTATGTATCTACTATACTGTAAATTATTTTTGTGCCAGAGAATGTTTCTGATTTACTTTTTAGCACTTCTCCCAAGTAGTGTTTCATTGTTCATAGTAAATGTTTAATAAATACAGAGCACCTGAAAGCCTTTACTCATTAAGACACTCGATATTTCCCCATTGGGTTATACTCCAGCCTTCCCATAAGGCTGCGCCGATTACACACCAACCCATTTTTCCAGGAAAGCTGTACCAGACAGAGCGCTTACTCTTCGTGTTAACCTCAGCGTGTTAGTCAGCTGTCTGTACTTGATGCAGGCTGCTTATGAAGTAGAGAGGTTCATGGAGCTGATGGCACTAGAGGTGCATAGCAGATCATGGTGGGAGCATGGGAAGGAGCAAAAGGTCACATTCTCAACCAGGGCAGAGATAAAGAAGAGTAGGGAAGGCCAGGTTGCCTCTATGTATCTCAGTCCTCTCACTTGCACGCAAGGGGTCACCAACGAACTATCTCACACCCCAGTGACCTAAGGAATTCCCACAGAATTGATCATCCTGAGGTCAATCACCTCCCAACACTCACTGGAGGACCTATATTTCACATGTAGGTCTTTAGGGGGCTCTCAAGATCCAAAGCACAGCACTCCAAGAAGTCAAGGAGGAGGCTGGATTTTGGAGACTCAACTTCCATCCCCTCCCCTTGAGCCCTGGGTGGGCTCCTTCACAGTGGCATCAGCAGCAGCAGCAGCAGCAGCCAGCTGAGCACCATGGGAGCACCTCACGACCCAGGCAGGCTCAAGTGGCACCAACCTTAATGCATTTGTTTGCCTACAGGCTTTGTGACAGCACAGATGGTACGAGAAGCCACCCACTGCTCAGGACCTGCAGTCGTACCATGGGCCTGCCTTCCCCCATAATGAGCTTCCTCTGGCCCCCACAGGAGCACACCGTAATGATGATGTTTTACTCAGCAAACTCTGGAAAAGAATAGAGGTTGGTTTCCTCTTGTTTTATTGTCCTAATCACGGCATAAGTCTAAACCCTCTTAGAAATCCTCAGAGTGTAAAGCCTGAGACAGAGCAATTTCTCCGGAGCCAGGAGGCTCCTTACTCATTAATTATGTACATGCTGGTGTCATTCTCAGGGCCAGACCATGGAAAGGCCATATACCATAGACGGGTATTTAAAAGTCAGATTTTGCCAGACTCTCAATGGGGTAGTAAGCAAGATGTACAACACAGACCTGAAAATGACAAAGACGCCCTGGTCTCCATAATTCTCCCCACCTCTTCTCCCTGTGCTGGGGTTTTCCTTTTGCAGATCTAAGCTCACCCGCATGAACGCAGAAAGTGTATCAGTGTTCCTGCGTAGAGATGTCTGGTACCCATCCTGCTCCAATACCCTTGCTTTGGCAGCTTCCCAGAGGGCTTGTGCCAAGGCCCCTGGCTATCTGGGGAAGACACCCAGCTGGTCACCCATGAGCACACCACCACAGAGGCAGAGCCAGGCCTGGCCAGGCAAGAGCAGCTGTTGCAATGGGACTTCAGGGAGTGGCGTGCCTTGTGCTTGGTGTCAGCAAAGCACTGAACAGCATCTGCAAAGCACAGAAAGCAAACACATAATGCAAAACTGAGTACTTCCACCTCCTCACTCCTGCTTCATCATTCTCCTAGGATTTGTGAAATAGATAGCTCGTCCATGGTTTCTGCCTATGGTCAAGTCCTCCGAAATCCTTGTCTCTGGTGCTATTTTTCCATATCCAGGCAACCTTAGGAATCAAAGCGATGTCTGCAGAAATGGTGCTAGAGGGCGGTAGCAGGAGAAATTGTGTTTGGCTTTCAGGTCATCTGTTGTTAGATCAAATGTCCCACACTCAGAGATCTCCATACCAAAGGTATGGCCTTCAGGGTAAGGCAGAACTGGATAGGAGAAAGTAGTGCTGCTGGATTATCTTGACCTAGGGACTAAAAACCAAAATTCCAGCCCCCATCCATTTGCTGCTCTCCCAAGAGCTTCTACCAAAGCTCCCACAGCTCAATTGAAAGCAGCAGGCGAAAAGTCAAATACTTCATTAAAAGCAGCAAGAGACTCCATTGTAAACCTACTGCTCTTGCCCATCAAAGATCAGACACTGGGATCCAAATCAGTCCTGGTTTCAATCAGAGATCAGATACTTAAGAGGCAGCTTGTGGTGTGTATCTTTTCAATGTGCAATAGAAAGCCCCTCAGTTTTGTGTGTTTTTGCCTTATTTTTATATCATATAGAGACACTCAAGAACTGTTGCTCAGAATTCACACACACACACACACACACACACACACACACACACACAGAGCCTCATTATGCTGAGACAGGGAAAAGCAGAGAAGCACTTCAAAAGGTAAGCATAGGCTTGAGTTTCAGGTTTATTGAATTCCTGGAAATGCTGTCTCTCCTCTGGAGAAAGGTTAGCGTTTGGAAACAACTTTAATCTGGCCAAAGAAAAGAGAAAGAGGGAGGGAAAGACACAGGGACGAGGGAGCATTGGCTGAGAGAAGAGATGAAGAGACAGAGAGAGGGAATTGTTAATTTCAATTGATTTTCTGATAAGGTTTCATATCCTGAAGTGTGCTTCAAATCTGAGAAGTGACATCTGCTGAGATCGCCCGTCAGTGTCTGAATTTTCCTGAATGTAATTAGATCTGAGACAAGATAGAAGACTCAGTACGGTGGCCCTTAGGGAGGAAATGGTCTTTGAAAAGAATTATGTTAATCAGACTAGCCTTCTTCTTGCATCTGTTCTGCTGTTATTCTGGGTAAAATTAATAGGTCTAAGGAAGGATCTGATCATAATGACAATCTGGTCTTCACAGCAGGAGGCTTTATAAAGGAGTTGAACTGTGCCTTGTTGAGAACACTTAAAGTAATTAGTTACAGGGCTACTCGCTTTCTTTCCTTTTTAATAATAATAATGGTTATTAATGTTTACAAATTAAAGAGTCTTACTCCAGATGAAAGGAGCGTTGAAATGGAGACTGGGGAACTGGCAGCCTGCACCTTTCTGCCTCCTGCTGAGGGTGAGCGCCCTACAACTACCCTCTTTCCCTACTGTACGGTCTTCTCTCTCACACCAACCCCGGCCCTTCTCTTCTTGCCCCTCAGGGCTCCTAAGGGTGGCAGAAGAGGAGACACCAGCAGAGCTCTGCACAAACGCCAGGATTCCCGACCTCCATGTGCCAATGCCTGGCAAAAAGTAGATGCTCAGTAAATATTTGCTGGTGGAATGGAAGAAAAACTGTAAATAAAATAGAAAAGAAAGAAAAAAGAGACATAAAGGAGAAGAAGTGAACAAAAGGAAGAAGGGAGAATGACTAGGAGTAACAAAGAAAAGAAAGAGAAAGAATAAGTAATAAAGAAAAGTAATAAAGAAAGAAGGAAAACATTCTATCTTACTCCAAGGTATACCTTCAAAGCAGAGATGAGCGCTGATGTTATAACTTGGGTCCCAGGCTCTATCAGTCCACAGGCTAGGGTGGCCAGAGTATAGCTGATAGGCTAAGTCCTGCCCACCATCTGCCTTCTTAAATAAGCTATTGTTGGCCCATACATGTACATTTCTCCACAGCTGCTTTCACATAGTGCCTGCACATTTGAGTCTCCATGCTGGAGACTGGCCTCCAAACCCACAATTGTACTTCTGTGGCCCTTTGCAGAGAAATTTTATCAGCTTCTGGTATCATATCTTAAAATTATTGAGTATTAAGAAACCCTGCGTGGGACTGACTTTCCAGAGAAGAAATCAAGACCACTTAACGGGTAGAGGCTAAGGCAGGGCAGGGGGAGGAGGGCAGGACAGACAGCGGCTGTCAGACTTGTGCCTTCTCAGCCTGAGAGCAGGTCCAGCGAGAACCAGCAGCAGCCTATCGCCCGTGTTTTCAGGGTCGAGGGGGCTGGACCATGCAGGTTTGTAAGCCACTTTGCCTCCTGATAATGCAGTGTGATTAAAAAAAAAAAAAGGCGAGTCCTCCCCAAAAGGAGAGGACTTAGATCCAGCATCTTTCCTAAGCTGACTGAGTCACCTTCATCAAATCATTTAACTCAGACCGAATCTTCAGAATGTCAGTTTTCTCACTTGTGAAATGGGGATGATGACGATATAATTCAATAGTTTTGACATATTGGATGATAGTAAAGGTTGTCTATGTATTTTGTAAGCCATGCAGTTTTAGGCCATCAATACCTATTTGGAAAAGCACTATGCAATAATTTGATAAACCTGGATAAGCCAGAGGGGGCTGTGCAGTATGTGCTTTTGTCTCCTGAAATCTGTCTCTAACAGACGATCACATATGTTAAAGACATTTTCGGTAGAGCTGGGTATGTACATCCCATCGAGCTTTGAATGTACATGTCAAATCCAGTGATGTAAAACTGAAAGCATTAATTTCTTGCTTGTGAATGATCTGGAATAGGTGCAGAGGGGCTCAGTTACAGGCTTTGTGTCCGGTCCACGGAGGCTGTATGAGGAGCCTCCCACTGCAGGCTTTTTCACCAGGAGCACATGGACCCAAGTGGCCATCCTCCCTGTTGACATCCTGTTGGCCATGGCAAGAGATATGAGAACCCTACGGCCCAAAGGTCCTCTCACCCTAAGCAGGTCCAATGCTCAGGCCCAACACCAACGGGTCGAGGAAGTATATTCCTAAAAAGAAAGGAATATTTGTGGGAAAAGTATCCACTACTGAAGGTAAAGCATTAGCTAAGCAGCGTGTGGAGCAGTCCCAAGCCACTGGATCCAGATTCCTAAATATGCTATCATTTTCATGTAGGTGAGTAGAGATTGGGCTTGTAGATCCTGTTGCCAATTTGGTGAACAGTCTACCCCTGGCCTCACATTTCCATTTCTTCATATCTGTGAACCGTAGTCTGTGAAGCAAAGAAAACCACACACTTTTTCTAATAACTCAAAATGCATGTGTCAAATTTGATATAAAAATCTGCACTAGTCAAGAAGAAATTTGGGTCTTTGGGGAAATTCAGGTATAATAAAAATGCTGGAGGACTGAGAATAATGGTAGCAGAAGCAAAAGGAACCAGGACCAAAATCAGATTTCAGCAAGAGCGGAGGTCACCTTAAATAAGAATGACAGCCATAAGCAGGGAGGGGTCCCAATTAATTCATTACACCTTAATTAGAAAAATCGTCTCTGTTCACATATTGTCCTCACTGCCCTCTGGAGCTATAGGGAGTACTTTGGCATCTGGGGAAGGGAAGAGGCAAACCTAGTTTCTCTATTTCTCTGTTTTTCTCCACTGTTTTCTTTCTGCTCTTCAAGAGGTAAGGGTAAGGTTACCACAGGATCAACAGCTTCATAAATATGCAGAAGAAAGACAAATCAACCTGAAATCCAAAAAAATAATTAAAATATAAATAGACTTGTTTGTTTCAAGGATTTGCAATGAATGCTTGACTTAGTCTGAAGATTAATCAGTGATGGGTAATTATACTTTCATACACACACACACACGCGCACTCACACACTCACACACTCACACATATCCACGTACATGAAAAGATGACCCCAGCCCCCTTTAAACAGCACAAATGCAAGAAACAGTGTGAGTTTTCTGGTTGAAACAGAGGTAGAGTCAGCTGAGGCTCTTTGCAGGGTTTAAGAGTTCTCTTCACACCACGGCTGAGCACCAGCACAGGACCGGCTGTGGGTGGGTGTTGCTGGAATCTGGCAGCAGCCTCCTTCCTTTCCACTGCCTCCCTTTTCGCTTCCTTTCCTTCCTGCCTTCTTTATTTTTCCTGCACTTGTGCCCTGAAATTTTATTTTTCTTTTCTGTCAAAGGAGATAAGCAACCCAGCAGTCCATAAACATTTGTGAAATTTTCACACTGTGAAAACTGTAAAATAGACAATGAGATGAATAAATCCAAGCTCTGACCTAAAAGAACTCATACCTAGAGCAATTTTTTCTCAACTGCAGGGTAATTTTGCTGGTCCAAGAGACAGTTTGCAATGGCTAGAGACATTTTTAAACTTGTTGGGTATAGGACAGGGAGATTGCTAAACATCCTACAATATATGGAAAACCCCTCAGACACAATTATTGGGTCCAGTAATGCTGAGGTTAAGAACCCTCAAGAAATCTTAGTTTAAGAGAAGTAAAACACATTAAAAGAGGACACCTTTCCAGACTGAGTGGCAGAAGGCTTTCTTGTGTACTTAGTAACACTGCAGGTCTTACTTCTCTCTCTCATTTCTGATCCTTCCAACTCTGCTGACTTCCTGATGTGTTTCCCCTTTTGAGAACCTGAGGTCATTGATCAGAGATTCCGTCTCAGGAATGCACTCTCTGTCCCTAATGTACCAATGCTGAAGTCTCTGTAATATCCATCCTATCAGCAATCTAGTATTTTTCCATCCATCCACCCATCCATCCATCCATCCATCCATCTATCCCTCCTACCAGCAATCTAGTATTTAACAACTCTACTGGGCACATCTCACCCACATGGCAATTTTTGGGAAGGGATCATATCTATCTACAGCACAGTAAATCAGAAAAGACCATGGGTTGAGCATTCCGTGAGAGGGAGGGATTTTGCTTAAGGACCATGGAAGTGTTCCAGTTTCCTGTTATCACTGATGAATTTAAATTCCCTATCTATTAAATGGGTGTCACATTCCAACCCAGGGTATTACTCCTCAAGATGTAGCTCTAGGCACTCAGCCTGATTTATTGCTAGAGGAAGGAGATGGGATGAAGTTTAGAGTGGGAGCACCCTAACTGTGTCCCACACTGGTTTTTGTAGCAGTGGGCAAGTTTTTTAAGTTTTCTGTGCCTTACTTTATTGTACAATGATAATAATAATAATAATAATAATAATGCAACTCTATTAAGGATCACCATGAAAATAAATGGAGTCAAGAACACGAAAAGCATTTAGAACAGTGCCTAGCACAGATTACGAGTTGAAAAATATATTGACCATCACTATCAATTTTCTTCACCATTGATAGAGTAGTCACTAGTTTGGAGATCACAAAAAACCCTACTAAGTGCCAGAGGTATGGAGCAAGGTCTTATGTTCAGCAGTGAAACCCCTAGGGAGCACCCCCTTTTAACACCAACTGTTAAACAAGGGCTTCTCACCCCAGATAACTCTTTGTTGCAGAGACCTCTCCATGCATCGTATGGATAAGATGTTTAGCAGTAGCCTTGACCTCTTCCACGAAATACAATAGCACCCTCCCCTATAACTGTGACAACCAATGTCTGTCAACATTGCCAAATTCCCCCAGCAGAAAAAAATCCTCCTGGTTGGGAATTAAAGTCTTAAACAAACCATATTGTTGAAATTTAGCAATAGAAATGATAATCTTGTGTAAGGAATTGCCTCCTGGTCAACTATATTTTCCCTTTCAACTGAGTACAAGGGCAGCTTTCAGATATTGAATATAAACGTAGATGCTTTGAAAATAGTGTGATTCTGCAGAAACTGAGGCTTTTTCCCACCATGCAGTCTGGTCAGCCCCTCCAAGGCAATGGTCTTCCAGTTTAAAACAGTAACTGTGAGAGGGACAGGATACAGTGCTTCAATGAGTAGTTTTTTTCCTGAGCGTATCTTGTGATTAATGCATATATTCTACACAATTATGATGTTAATACAAACATGACTTCAGAAAGATAACAATATAAATATGTATTAATCAGTAATCACTTGCATGTTTCTATCAAACTTTCAGTCACATGGATCTGTGCTTGCAACCTCACGACAATGATTATTGAAGGGAGAAAGTAGGTTCTTTCTCCTCTCAGTCTCCACTACCTTTTCTATAAAAGGGAGCTAAGAATTGCACCCACTTTGTTAAGATAAAGAGAATTCCTTAATAGGAATACAGTACACTAGTACACTATGGTACAAAGAAAAATTCAATGAATACTAGCAGTTGCTGATGAAAAGAAGAAAATGATGACAAAATGTGTTTTTTAAAAGAATAACACATACACATAGTTTGATGCCCCTATATCCCTATTTTCAGCTGTTTTGGGGTATTATTTAACAAACTTTTGGACAGCCCAACGTGCTGGGCTGAATAGTATCTCCCCCAAAGTCACACCCACCTAGAAACTCAGAATATAACCGTATCTGGAAGTAGGGTTCTTACAGATGTTATTAGTTATGATGAGGTCCTACTGGATTCAGGCGTGCCCACGTGCAATGACTGCTCCTTTACAAACAGGCCATGCGTGGAGAAGACACACTGGAAAGAAAGGCAGGGGAAGCTGGAGGCAGCAAGTGGAATGATGCAGCTAGGAGTCAAAGGACATGAAAGATTGCAGGCAGCCATCAAAAGCCAGGAGGGAAAGGAAGGCTCCTTTCCTGAAGTGTTTGGAAGGAGTATGGCTCTGCACAAACCTGGGTTTCTGCCTTTGGCCTACAGAACTTGGCATAGTAAATTCCTGTTGTTTTAAGCCATCCAGTTTATTGGAATCTTGCTACAACAGTTCTGGGATGCTAACACTCAAACTTCTGTCTCTCAGGCTCTGTTTGAGTGGGTAACTGCTGATTTTTGACCTGTGCAATGATAGGTTCCTCTGGAGGTGTATTAACCATCCGTTTATTTACATCAAAGCCAGAATCACCTCTTTAAAGGTTGAGACAGAGTCTCACTCTAATTTATGGTACTCTTGAAATATGTAACCCAGGCTGGTCTCAAACTGATGGTGAGCCTCCTGCCTCATCCTCGCAAGTGCTGGAATCACAAACATGTACCATCATGTCTAGACAGAATTACTTTTAACTGTTTTGTTTTGTTTGTGAGCTCAAGTCTACAGTCACTGCAAGTAAGCCCACAGTATTACTTTCTAGTCAGAGAATCTGGCTTGACTCACAGAGGCTTAGTCCATTCTCTGCACCATATTTTCTTGTTTCAGAGTACCCAGTGGAGAGCCCAGTGGTCAAATTCTTTCTGGTCCAAACCAAAATTTATCATAGTATACCTGGCAACTGTCCTAATAATACACATCTAATTTAATTACTTTCTGCTTGTTTTCATTCTGATCCATGGGTCTTTGACCCAGTGAACTGACCAACCCAACTCAATGCTTCACCAGGTTACGAAGACTCATAGTTATCGTTCTTGACATCAAGTGCTCTATAAATAAAAGTTGTCATTTTCCCATTGAATCTAAAATAACATATTGATAGATGGGACCATAAAGATACTTTTCTTCCAGTACCCCCATCCACCCTCTACTCCTCAAGGTCAATATGTGAATTTTCTCCACAACATTCTTATCAAGTAGACATCCAGGCATTGCTTTAAACCTTCTAGTGATGGGAAATTCACTGCTTCTTACAGCTGTCCATTTTATCTTGAGACGTTTCTAGCATTGGGAAAGTCTTTACACTGATATGAAATCTGTCTGTCATGCTATCTATGGACCCTGGTTTTGCTCTCATAGCCTAAACAAAATAATACTCTTCACTCTTCTTTGGCTCTCACATTTTATAACAGTGGTTTCAAATTCACCACCCAAACCTTACTCTCTGAATACTTTTTACTCCAATCTGAACTAGTCTTACTTTTTCCCTTATCTTGTAACAAAATTGAAAGTCCCTAAACATTTCTGTCTCTCTCTCTGTTGCACACATTGCGAGATATATATATTCTTATAACATGTCCCTAAAACCATACACAGCATTCCCAGTAATTCCATTAGGAAGGCAGTGGAGTGGATTATAGCAAATTGCTTTAAAAAGAGCCCTTTTTCTATGAGTTTCTTCTTCTGTGAACAAGAAGCTTAACACTAGATACAGGCACAAAACACTTGTAGTGTAAAGAAGTGAAAAAGCTACTAACAAGTGAAAATAATTCACTAAGATATTCAAAGAGTTGCAAAACCTTGAAAGTAAAGTAGACTTTGAACAAATGTGAAAAAGGAGGCAGCATAGTGATTGTGTTTTTAGCCCAAACCTATGGTTGAATCCGTGTTCTGTTCCACTCTTGGTGTGCGACAAGCCACCCTACACTTAGTAGGGTAAAACAATATTTTATTAGGACAAGCACAGTCAGTCATGAATTTAGGCAGAACTAAGGGGTGTGGGTGCACTGCATTATGCCTGGCCCTCAAGCTGAGAGGTTTCCAACACGGGAGTGATGGGGAGCCCTGGATGCTGGAGTCTGGAAAGTTTCCTGCCATGTCAGTTGAAGCATCCTCACACAACTTCCTGTGTGGTTTCGGTTTCTCACGGCACAGCATCTGGGTTTCAAGAGGGAGGGTAACTAAAATGAGCTTTCGGAGGGGATGAGGTGGAACAAGGAGATTGGCCTTGTTCAATCTCATTTCAGAAGCATCGCTTTCACCCTATCCTTTTGGACACCTCTTTATGGAGAAGCCAACTGGTCACTGTATGGAAGAGCATGTGGAATGGAAAGATATTGCCGCATCCACTTTTGGGATATATAATCAGCATTGTCTGATGAAGTAAAAGCTAGCAGTGTCCAAAGAGGTTAGTGAGCAGGGAACAAACCCAGAAGCAAAGAAACTTATAAGGTAGACCAAAGCTAGGCATCTCCACAGAATGCCCAAAGTGGACCTAAATTAACATTTATGCCCTATAATATGGGTACCCATAAGGGAAGATGGTTCTAGATGCTTCCAATGGGAAGACACTTCTTGGTTAAGCAAGATGGTCACGTTCTACATCCTGGTGATGAGGTATGGAAAACATTTTTTGTTTTGTTTTTAGCAAAATATTTAGTATTGTTTTGAGGTGCTGCTGTGGTTATGGATTAAGAGGACAGTGAGTCCACAGGTCTCTTTCCCTCTAAGGTGGAGCACATCTTATTTCACTGCACAGCCAAGTCAATTATACACTGGTTACATGTGCTTTAAAATTTTGTTGTAGCTCTTTGGGACCTGAGCCTCTCGGACTCGTAGAGTGGCCTGGGCTGTTTGGATCGAAAGTTTGCGCAGACCTGCATCTCGGCGCGACTGTTTAAGACTGGTAGGCCCGCCCTTCATCCTTAGGGAACTGCCTGGAGACTGGCATCTGGGCCAGGTCTTTTTGGGCCCGTAGCCCTGCCCTTCACCCGCAGGAAGTCTCCCAGAAAGCAGCATCGCAGCTTGTCTCTTTGGGACCCGAAACTCTTCAGACCCGCAGAGTGGCCCGGGCTGTTTAGATTGGGAATATTGTGGAGACTGGCATCTTGCCCAGGTCTGTTTGGGACTGGGAAATTTTCAGAAACCAATATTCTGGCCTGACTCTTTGGGACCTGTAGGCCCTTCACTCGCAGGGAACCTCCTGGAGACCTGCCTGGGACAAAGCACGGTGGCCTGGCCTGCCTGAGATTTCACAGGCTCCGGGGTGGCCACACCCAGCATTTGCCTTACAACTTAGGGAGCCAGGAGCCCACAGAGGGGAGTTAGAACCCTGAGAGGAAGCCAAGAGCCTGTGGGGGAGCCACTGCCCCTCCAGGAACTGAGGGTGTAACAGGTAATTCGCCACACATGCAGAGAAAGCTTTGGAACACCACTCAAAGTAAGGAAATATAGAAAAATGACAAAAGGAAAGACCAAAAGGCAGGCTCAAAGCCCTAGCACTCCCCAAGAAAGCTTAGAAGCTGTGTACATAGAAGAAAAAAGAAGCCATACACCTGAAATGTCTGAAATGATATCAAATGAAATAAATATGCAAATAGGGAAAGCTATGAAGAAATTCAAACCAGAAATACTTGCCCAGGTAAAAGAAGAATTGATAAAAACAGTGAAAGAAATAGTGAATTCATCTAGTGAAAACACAGCTAAAAAATTAGAGGAACAAAGCAAACAGATAGAATCCCTCAAAGAACAATAAAAGAAACAAACAGAATGCATAAAGCAGATTCAAAGAGATATACAGGAAATCAAAAATTCTATTGAAAGTTGTAAAAACCACCTCAATGAAAGTGAAGATAGAATTTCAGACCTTGAAGATAAGATTGCAGCCAGTGAGCAGGAAAGACAAGATCTTTTAAAAATAACAAAGAATCAGGAAATAACAATTCAACACCTGCAAGATGATGCA